>PVKZ01003164.1:0-153764 GCA_004027375.1 Macroglossus sobrinus
GCATGCCAGTTTGGAGTCCAGGCCTCAAGAGAACTTGGATGTTTCTACTCACTTTTTTGCATCTCCACCATTACCATGAAAACATGGTCAAAGTAGCTAGCCCGCTGGAGCATGTGAGACACAAAGAGCAGTGCTGAGTTACCCCAGGCATGCAGGTGACCTCAAGACATGGTACCTGACCTCTAGACATGTGTGGAAACCCAGTCAAAATCAGAAAAGCCACTCAGCTAGCTTCTAGCTGACCTCAGATTCAGAAGCAATAAATGGTTATTGTTGTTATGTCACTGAGGTTTTGTGGTTGATTGTTATGCAGCATTACTGTGGTAACTGATACAACAATGCCTGGTACAGAGCAGGTCCTCAAAAAATGTTTGAAGCACACACTTGGTGAAGGCTGAAAATATACTATACCATTCTTCTATCCTAGTAAGTTAAGTATTATTTCCTTTGACTGTTTCTCCATATTTGTCAAGGCCTAAATAGTAAACAAAAGTTTCTAGACAGATTTCTTTTTAGAAGTTTCTAGAAACACTAATTTTAAAAAACAGGAAAAGGTTAATGTCCTACTTGTAGTATGTTTATCTGTAGCTAACAAATGCAAATGGAAAATAAAGCAGAAAGAAAGCTCTCCCAATAGAATTCTTAGCCAAGTCATCCTTCACTCCTCAAAAAACATATAATGCAACTGAGACAGGGTAATATATATGACATATCAACTGTAACTGTTAATTTTTAAAATTTCTTAGCTGATGATGGGTAGAAGGGTGTTGGTTACTTGTCACATTATTCTTGATTCCTTTTTTTATTGTGGTAAAACATACATAACATAAAATTTACCATTTTAACCACTTTTAATGTACAATTTCAGTGTCATTAAAATATTCACATTATTATACAACTATCACCAGCACTAACCATTTCCAGATTTTTTCATCTTCTCAAATTGAAATTCCATACCTATTAAACACTAATTCCTCATTCCCCTTACCCCAAGCCCCTGACAACTGCCTCACTACTTTCTGTCTCTATGAATATGACTGCTCTAGGTACCTCATATAAATGAGATCATACAATATTTATCTTTTTTATGACTGGTTTATTTCACTTACATAATGTTCTCAGGAACCTTCATTCACATTGTAACATGTTTCAGAATTTCCTTCCTTTTTAAGGCTTAATAATATTCCACTGTAGGGATATACCACCTTTTGTCTGTCCATTCATCAATGGATGGATACTTGGATTACTTCTACCTTTTGCCTATTGTGAATAATGCTATGAACATGAGTGTATTTGTTCAAGTTCCTTCTTGATCTCTTTATATATATTCTTACTAAAACCTTATTCTGAAATATTAAACATGTTAAAAGAAACACATCACTTACTAGCAGTCTTCAGGCATGCATCTAACAAGGTTGATTAGCATCTAGAATTTGCAGTTCAATCCGATTTACCATGAATGGTTTTATCCCATACCCATTGAAAGAAACACAGAGATATGAAAAAGCCTTTGAGGGAGGAAGGATTCCAAAGCGTGATGAGCTGAATGTAAAGTGGACCACATCTCACCACCCAACCAAGCCTGGGCAGTCAAGCTGAGTAAAGAACCTTCTGACAGGTCATGTGGGAATCTGGTTCATTCAGCAAATGTTTGCTGGCTGTAGGAGTGAGAATGGGCTATAGATAATATAAGAGTGGACCCCCAATATTCCTTCCTGGTGATCCCAGAAAGGTTTTACAAAGAGAAGAGTAAAATCCTTATGCTTTTTCAACATTCCAAAAGGCTTCACAGCCAAATGAGGGTATGCACATGTTAGATATACTTTACTTGTTCCACATACCCATTAACTACATGCCAGATAACATTCTAAATGCTTTGACAATATTAAGTTATTTAATCCTTATTGCAACCCTAGGAGAAACGTACTATTTTAAATGAGAATACTGAGGCAGAAGAACAAAAATAAAATCATGTGCCTAACATAGCTGGAAAATTACAGAGCTGGGATTTGAAGTCCGATGAGCTGACTTCAGAATCTATGCTTTTACTATTCTATACTATCAGTAAATGTTAAAATAGAAAGCATTTACTGAGTTTACCTTTTAATGTAAAGCGCAAACTATATTAAAGTTAAAAAATGAGGGTATACAGGTTAAAATGCTTTGCAGCAGTATGTATAAATAGGACCACAACCACGACTCTAATCTAAAGGACTATTTATGTGCTAATGAAGATACAGGAATTTGTCACCCAAAGGGACAAAAAGGGTCCCTAGATATCAAAGAATACTGTAAACTTCTCAATCAACCTTTTAACCTGCAGATAAAGAAACAGATGCTTCAAAGGGTGAAATGATCTCCCCAAGATGGCTACTGGCTGGTAGAGCTGAGATTTATATATATGTCCCATTAGTCCTCAAATGAAGTATCTGAATCATCCTGGGCAGGAAGTATTAAAGAGAAAAAGGAACATAAATGGTTTTTCAGCCTCAACAAACTTACAGTCAAGTCCTAAGCCAGGATAGGATAGGATATTTGTCAACTGCTATCAAGTGTTGCTGGTTACCCAGGCCAGACTGCCTCTGGCCATATCCAATCAGGCCTGTGTGGTTTTGTTTGTTTTGTTTTGTTTCAGTACAAAGCTGACACTGCTCAGCTCCAATAAATGGTCACTTTCCATTTTTCACTTCAACTTGGGCTCTTGATAGAATGAGTTCATATAACAATATGAATAGATCAATACAGTTCATAATTTATGAAGATGTGGAGGGAGGGGAAAATTGATCCTGCAGAACAACCCAGCTAATGCTTGCTTCTCATCCTTCTTGCTGCCCAGGTTTGGTCATTTTTAAATTTATTAACACCTCCATCTGAGAGAACATCAGGGATTAAGAAAAGTGAAATTGCATCCTATATAAGCCTTTCTAATAAAATATTTATAGTTAAACTGCAGAATGGTTTCTGTGGGGCATCCCTGGATTTCAATGATACATATTATTCCTGTCAAGCCTGCACAATGTAAATAAGAGCTAATGACAAACAAGTAATACATACACATATATACACACACCCATTCCAGAATGGGATGGAATTTAAAGACTAAGGCATCACCAAGAGAGGAATGAAAAGAGAAAGGGAGAAGAAAGGAAGAAAGGAAAGAGGGAAGGAGGGAAGGAGGCTGTTAAGCATGACTGAATTACACACAAATTTTGTGAAACAAGGTCAGAGCTCTAGGGTCAAAGCTTAAATGAGAGTGTGAAGTATTTTTTTAAGTGTAAATATATGTACAAATAGAATCAGAACTTCCATTCCTTGCTCATCTTGGTTTGCTTGTCTCTGTCCATAGTGTCACAGGTAACTCAGTTACTTTTACTCTTTGTATATTACCTCACAGGTCTTATACTTTATCTTGAAGTCAAAAGTAGATTACAAAGAAACTAATTTCTTCTAAAGAAAGAAACTACTTACAGTGATATTACTAAAGAATCGCTTTAAAACAACTGGTATCATATTTCCCTTAAACACTTTTTGAGAAGATATCTCTTAAAAGTATGCTTGTGTTTATTTGTTTGCTTTAATCTGTCAAATATCATGACCTAGAAAAGAGTTAAAAGAAACAAAGAGAAAACTCAATAGCAAAACATTCTAGAAGTCTGATTTTCCTTTGCAAGGGATGACAATGCTGAAGAATCCATCCAAGTTGGCCCTGGAGACAAGGGAAGGGGAAGAGGGAAGGAAACAAGAGTGAGTAAAGGGGAGGGAGAGAAGGTCTCCCTGCTCCAGAGTTCTAGTATCTTCAACCTGCCAAATGGGAGGTGGTTATACAGGTAGATTTCACTTAAACTGAAATCTGAAAACACAGTACTAATCCCTGATAATTCAAAATACCAGGTTCCTGACAAGCAAAATTAACATACAATCACATAATCCAACCACCTCTTTTGATTAATATCGTTACTTTCTCTCCCTGACTCTGATGATGGTGACAATAAGCACTCAGATATTAGAGAGAGAGAAACCCAGGAAGGAAGGAAAGGCTAAGTCTGGCCCATGTATGCCCACAAATAAAGGAGAGCCAACAGATTGTTGTATGTAAAACAAACTAAACTCTATATATTTTCACTAAAACCTAGGGTAAGGGTATAAAATCAAATGCAGATTAAAATGATCACATAAACTCTAAACCTGCCCTTGTCCTGAATATATTCTCCCATTTTCATCTCATGATACACCAAGAAATATGAAACCTTTAGGAGCCTTCTCACAGTTTCCCTTATGACTTATTCCACTTCCAATCTTGTTACTCAAAACCTGGTTCAAATTTCCTCCTTTGGAAATGTAGTTTGCTTTCTCACTCTCTACTAATAACCTGTTATCAGGCCTACAGCTAGATTCAGTACTTACTTTCCTGCTCTACTTTCCAAAACAGACACTTAATAAGTCTCCTCTCTCCTTCAGCACTCAGTAACAAGACGCTTTCTCTGAATCACAGAATTTCAGCAGCTTCTCCTTAAATATATAACTTAATAAGCTTGTTCTCCCTCTGGTAGTTTTCCTTTTGGCAACCTGTTTTTTCAAGAGGGTTAGAGTGTTTAAGTACATACTTCCATCCAATAACTAAAGTTGGTTCCAAAATGAATACAATGTGGCTTCTTCCTTCAAGGACCTTACATTCCAGTAAAGAAAATCAAAATCTAAACATGAGTGCACATGCACACATGCACATGCACACACACACAAAGAATATGTCTATTAATAGAATGAAATGCAACTACAAGTGTCCAAAAATAATCATTTAAGATCAGCCATTCACTAAGGCTTCTCGGACACTATTACTTGTATCACTGCCTATTATTTTTGTGAGATAAAGGCAGTAAAAGGCAGACCTTATGTCTGCCTTTATTGGTGCCTTGGGTAAGTCATTTTTCATTTCTTCCAACCTTAGATTCTTTATATTTAAAATGGACTGATAAGGATGCTTCTCTTACTACCCTTCATGGGGTTATTCTACGAAGTGAGTCTTCAATCTCTCTCTCTATATGTAAACTGTAAAGTTCTATCCAAGTTAAAGAATTTTTGTTGATAAAATGTTTTTTATTCAAATATAACATTTTGTAATTCCTATTCTTCCACCTTCTGAGAGCTAGTGACTAATAAGTACTAGCATTTTTTCTAATATTAAAGGGGAACATTTTTAATTAACAAGAGCATTCTACAAAAGGGCTATTATAACAGAAATATTCAAAAGTTAAATTCTTCTGTGGATCAGTAATGGGAAAAAATATGAGGGGAAAAAATCCTATTTATAAAAGCCAACAATAACCACAATCTATGTAAGAATAACGTAAGGAGTAAGCAAGACTGTACAAATAAAACAGACACTTGACTAACCAGAGTGAGATCCTATGTATTGGATCACTAGAAAGAGCTCCTTAGAATTCAGGAAAAGAATATGTTTTAATTTGGTGACATATTTGCAAGATTTGGTTCACTGTGATATTTGGGGAGGACAGGCAAGGGAGAGAAAGGTTTTCACTTATGCACTTGTATATAAAGACAGTTTGTATGACACAATACAAAGCTTTTAAACAAAAAAATGTTGGAAAATGTCAATTCTTTCTAAATTGATTTATAATTTTAATGTAATTCAAATCAAAATTCCAATGGCATTTTTAAAACTTCATAACATGGTTTTATAATAAACAAGTGAGAATAGCTGAAATACTTTCCTAAATGAAGAGTGATGGCAGGATAAAAGCCATATCATATATTAAATCAAACGTATTATAAAGCCACAATAGTTAACTACTCTGATACAAGAATGGTGAGACAGATTAGTGGTACAGAATTAAAAGTCCAGAAAAAATGAATTTGCATATAATAACATTATGTGAGAAATGAGGTATCACAAATTAATAGAGGAGAGCTGAATTATTCAATAAACGGTCCTGGAAAGAGCTCCTTAGAATTCAGAAAAAAATATGTTTTAATTTGGTGACATATCTGCAAGATTTGGTTCACTGTGATATTTGGGGAGGACAGGCAAGGGAGAGAAGCATGGCTATTTCAAAACAAAATTCAACTTGCATACTAACTTCATACTATACATCAAAATTCCATATAGAGTAAAAGTTAGAGATAAAAAAATGAAGGCCAGTATAAAGAAAAAGAAAAATTAGGTGAGAATTTATTCAGAGAAATCAAAAAAGAAACCATCAATATACTAATCTGCATAAAAATGTACTATTTCTGTACCTCGAACCAATTGTTAACAAAATAAAAAACCAACAAACTGGGAAGCACAATTTGCCACAAATGACAAAGGAACAATACATTAATCAGTAAGAAAAATATAAAGATCTCTCAAAGTAAGAGCAAAGAATACAAACAAATGACAAGAAAAATGTTCAGGTATTCTATTAATCAAAGAAATTCAAGCTTACAACATTAATAAGCATTTGCCCCTCTCTGGTGGTGGTGCAAATTGTTACAAGCCTTCAAGAAATCAATTTGATAATAATAATTTAAAGTCCTATAAAATATATACATGCTTTTGTCCGGTAATTTCACATCTCAGAATCTTTCCTAAAGAAATTATCAGAGCTACAGATAAAGATTTATGAGCGAAAATAACTAACACAGAATTACTGACAATGGCAAGAAAAACTGGAATCATAAATGGATTCTTTCTTTTCCAGCAAAGGTTCCATGAAGCACAATTTTAGAATATAAGAGGTTTTGCTTTTGATTTACAGGATATCTCATTTTTTTCTTAAGAAATGAACAAAAGAATGCCACCGTCAGTTCTCTACGCTTCTAAAATCGATTATCTGATATTTAGGTCATCTCCAGCAAAAGAGTGTCTTTTTGATCCCTCAGACTCACTATCTCCTAGGCAACTAATTGAATGAAGAAAAATATAAAGCTTCACGGAGAAATATACAATTTTAATAGATGACTAAATGGAATGTCACACCGTGTCCCTCATCTGGGATGGGGTAGTAGTATGGGATGTAAAAGAGAAACAGACAGACAGATAGGCACAACCAGACACAGAATTTTAACACTAAATTGTGTGTTGATCTATTTTTTAAACAGCTTTATCAAGATATAATTTACATACCATAAAACTCACCCATTTAAGTGTATAATTAAATGTTTTTTATATACTTACAGAATTATGCAACCATCACAACTATCTAATTTTAGAACATTTCCATCACCCCCAAGAAAACCTCATACCCATTAGCAGTCTCTTTCCATTCCCACACTCAGTTCTAGGCAAATGCTAATCACTTTTTGTCTCTAGGGATTTGTCTATTCTGGACATTTCATACAAATGGAATCATACAATATGTGCTTTTTTGTGTCTGGATTCTTTTACTTAGCATAATGTTTTCAAGGTCCATCCACGTTGTAGCATGTATCGGTACTTCGCTCCTTTTTATTGTCAAATAATATTCCATTGTACGGATAAACCACATTTTGTTCATCTATTCATCTGCTGATAGACATTTGGGTTGTTTCCTCTTTTTGGCTATTATGAATCATATTGCTATGAACATTCACATACAAATTTGTATATGGACATACGCTATCATTTCTCTTGGGTGTGGAATGCTGGGTCATATGGTAACTCTGTACTTAACCATTTGAGGAAATGGCACAGTGTTTTCCAAAGCAGCTGTACCATTTTTTTACATTCCCCCAGCTGTGTATATACTGTTCACAGTATTCCCCTACAATCCTTTTAATTTCTCTAAGAGCAATAGTGATGCTCCCTTTTTAATTCCTCATATGAGTAGTTCAAAACTTTTCTTCTTTTTTTCTTGATCAGTAAAGCTAAAGTTTATTAATTTTGCTGACTATTTCAATGAATCAACTTTTGGCTTCATTGATTTTCTGTATTGTTTTTCTATTCTCTATTTTGCTTATTTTCATTCTAATCTTTATTATTTCCTTCTTTCAGTTTGCTTTGAGTGTAGTTTGCTCTTATTTTTCTATTTTAAGGCTAAAAGGCTTTTTGACAAACCCACTACTGGTTATGTATCCAAAGGAAATGAAATCACTATCTCGAAAAGATAATCTACACTCCCATGTTCAATGCAGCATTATTCACAACAGCCAATAAATGAGAATAATCTAAGTGTCCATCAACATATAAATGGATAAATAAATTGTGATATACACACAGAGGAATATTACTCAGCCATAAGAAAAAGGAAATCCTGCCATTGCAGCAACATGAACAAACCTTGAGGACATTATGTTAAGTAAAACAAGTCAGACAGAGAAAAACAAATCTTTTATGTTCTCACCATCACAACAACTAAAAAACACTGGTAATTATGTGAGGTGAAGGATGTGTTAACTAATCTTATTGTGGTAATTATTTCATAGTATATAAATGTATCATATCAAATTATGACACTATACCCCTTAGACTTACATATTGTTACATATCAATTATATCTCACTAAAATTGAAAAAAAATTGGGGTATTGGTTAGAGATCTTTTTTAAAAATATATAGGCATTTGTACGTATAAATTTCACTCTAAGCATTGCTTTAGCTACATGCAGTAAATTTCTGAATGTTGTATTTTCATTTTCATTCATGTCAGAGTATTTTAAACTTTCTCTATGGATTCTTCTTTAATCCACTGGTTATTTAGGAATATGTTATTTAATTGCCATATATTTGTGAATTCCCCAAATTTCCTTTGATTGTTAGTTTCTAATTTAATTCCTCTGTGGTTGGAGAACATACTTTGTATAATTTTAATCTTTTCAAATTTATTGAGACTTCTGTTACGGCCTAGAATATGGTCTGTCATGTAGACTGTTCTATGTGTAGCCGATCACTGGTTATTTCACAGAAACACCTGATTATTATTTGCCACATATATGTAATTTCTCCCTAATGCTCTGGGGTCTCCCTAGCAGTTTACCACTTTTGATAACAACTACTACTGTATTCAGTAAGTGACACCCCATCCTACTCCACTCTATTACCACCCTCTGCCCCCAAACTTACTCTCTTTCCTCATTTTTGTCCTCATGATGGGAGTAACAAAAATCATCTCCTTATTTTACAGAATAGAAAACCAAGTCTGAGACTTGCCTAAAGTCCTACAGAAACTTTGAGGGTGCGGCAGAAGTGGGGTCTGGAATTTGCCAACAGCCATTCTTCCTGCAAAAGGAACTGCTGCCACTGAGCTTATTCAAGTCTCCAGAGAAACACAAATGGAACAAGCAGTTCAGTCCTCCTCAAATGTGCTTCCTCACACATGCACATGCAGAGTTTCTAGCTGTTCTCTTTTCTCATGTCAGAGCAATAGCAGGTCAGTTTCAGTGCCAGCTGGGTTATGGAGGTGTGCCATGAAATGTCCTTGTTGTTCAAGGCTCAACTGTCCCAGGGCCTCACAAGTTCAAAAAGCCACAGCTCCAAAAACTAAGCTAAAGCTACAAGTGGCATCAGGGGAACCAGGCTTCGATGACAGACCAATGGGTGTAATTCAAAGAAAGTGAAGAAACTACAGGGAAAAAAATGCCCATTTTCCACAGCTTTCTACAAGAGAGCACAGTTGCGGTCCCAATACAATACCTCTAATTAACCTACCAGCTCTCTACCCAGAACAATACCTCTTTAGAAAGAAAGATCCCATGTAGGCCTTAGCAAAGGTCAGTACTCCAGATCAGAGAGATGTCCTTTCAGTCTCCTGGGCAGAGACTCCATGTCCTCTTGCCTGATGAGTTGATGAGTGGGTCTCTGCATCAGGCCGCAGGCTGGGCCACCATCAGGGACCTCAGCCACCTCAGGAATTCTAAAACAGCAGGATATGTGGGTTTTCCTCACAGCCACGCATGTGGGCTCATTACCTGAACTCAAAATGGCAGCCTGTTCCACTAATGGGGGAGAGTGAACAAAAGCTCTTTTTTATGTACATTCAGGATTTTAATGGTATCAAGAAAAGCTAAGATTCCTCATCTTTCAACTGAAGCACATAGAGAAGGCAATGGGACAGTTTTGACCATGTGGGACTGCTATTTTTGTCACCGTTATAAAATCTACCCCTGGAGTCCATGGTTCCATCTTTACGTAAGTCCCAGGTAGATCCGGCCTCACCATTCATTGGGTTGGCCTGCTCAACCCATTTTTCCTGGCAAAGCCCAGCCCCAGTAGGCAACTCTTAGACACAAGGATCCAAGAAAACGATCAAGGGGGAAAATCACTTTCAGCTTGTCACCTGAAAAACTACCAAAAGGACTGGCTTTCAAGTTTTAGATCCAGGAAATGCTCTCCTAGCATTATCTGCGATCACAGGTTTTAGAAGTGCCAGCACCACCAGCTCTACTCACTCACTTTAACATTCCCTGTGCAAGGGAGAATATGAAGATGACCTGAGAAATGCTTACATCTTGCCCTGCAGTTCAAAACCCAGCACATCCTAAAGCAGAGTCCTAACTAGTATTCAGTTAAATGTGGTTTGGTGATCAAAGATAAGCAGGCTTCCTTACCAACAGGACATCTGAGGGCCTATAATATGCTACTGTGCTTGTCAGTCCTTAAGAAGGTATTAGTGCAGGCAGCTATAATCAAAATTTATTTGTCCAGAAAAATAATTTTCTCTCTCTCTCTTTGTTTCCTCTCTCCTCAACCCCCTTTTGTGGAATATTTTGCAGGGCTATAATCCCATGCAACGCACAATGAGACATACCGGCTTGGTTTCTATCTGAGTGTGCCATTCTTGTTGCATGATCTTCTCTCTAGTAGATGAAAATATACAATAGCATCCCTGTTAGGATATGCCTTGTACAGACAAATTTGGGCATACAGAGGTCCAACTCAGCACTGATGATGTTGTGTGGTTAAACTCAGCTCTGTCTTTGAAGCCTGGTATACTGTATAGGGCTTGTACAGTTCCAGCATTCGGCACCATGTGAACCAAAAACTCCTCTGCAACATGAGAAAACTTTAGTCATTCCTAATTATATGGACTCTCTGACTTTTAAAAGGTACCTAAGGCTTCATGCCAACAATATAAAAAACAAAATAGGAAGTCAGATTTATAAGGTTATGTGCTATGCACAGTGTGTGGAACTCCAAATGCTTTTGTCCACAGAAGCAAAGTTATAAGTGATGATTGAGTTCCCAGATTAACCCACAATGTACTTAAAACAAGGCAAATCTGTGATCCTATCAACTAACAAAAACCAACAAAAAATGAAATTAAAGAAGAAACATTTTTTATTTGTCAAGAATACTTAGGCTCGGTGGTATACCCAGAGAGGGGCAGAGGGAGCAGCCCATACCAGGCAAGAAGGGGCTTCCTGTAGAGAACTGACAAATGAAGTCAGTTGGCTTTTTATTTTATCACCTGCTGACAACTGAAAACAACATCAGTAATAAAATATTGCTCTTTTGAGGAAAATTGGGTTCAACAAGAAATGAAGAAGTACAGTTGACCTCTGAATAACCAGGGGTTGGAGGCATCGACCTCCCATGCAGTCAAAATCCATGTATAACCACATAGTTAAGGGTACTCAGAGCTATTAAGGAGGAGACTTTGAATTACCTACAGGGATTTCAATGTAATTCTTTATTGTGTCCAAATTAATATCTACACAAAGAGTCATGCCTGTAGGAGTTTATTTTTTTTTTATGCTTATCAACAATGATCCTGGTCTGTGGAACAAAGATGGGGAAACAGATTGTACGAGTTCAATAAGTAATTTTAGAAGAGAAAGGAGAGGAGCTAAAGAGAACATATGTGTGATAATAGCCAAGAAATGGAAATAACCAAAGTGTCCATCAACGAATGACTGGATAAAGAAGGTATGACATATACAATGGAATATTACTCAGCCATATAAAAGATAAAATATTGCCATTTGCGACAACATGGATGGATCTTGAGGGTATTATGTTAAGCAAAACATATCAGAGAGAAAAGGACAAAAACTGTATGATTCTGCTCATATGTGGAATATAAAACAAAAAAGTAACAAACTAACAAAACAAAAACAAATTCATAGATATAGACAACAGAATGGTAATTACCAGATGGGAAGGGGGGTCTGGAGAAAACAAATTGGGTAAAAGGGGTCAAATATATGGTAACAGAAGAAACTAGACTTTTGGTAGTGAGTGTGCAATGGCGTACACAGATATTATATTATAATGTTGTATATCTGAATTTTATATAATGTTTTTAACTAATATCACCTCAAAAACTTTTAAATAAATATTGGGTTAAAAAAAAAAGAACATGTGTGTAATATGAGAAGTCATGGATCTGAGATGGAAGTGCATAAATTGAGAATGCTAAGAACCAAAGGCACAAGTTTCCCCCAGGGACAAAGAAATAGTGGAGAAGAGGAGGAGGAGTTTCCTAGGAGAGCCACCAGGTGGAGCCACCACCACAAAACCACTTCATGGATCATCCTCTGGGCGGGCTTGCGTGGAAACCCAGCAGGAATGCAATGGAAGTCTAAATCAATGATGGTTCCATGGGACACTCATTACTCTAGTGTTGATGATTTAGAACCAGGACGGAGAGACTAAAATAAGATACATGTAATAAAATAAAAATTCTAAACACATAAAAACCTACAGAAAATGTTTGATCGCAACATCCCTCCAGAATGGCTTTCTCCACCCATTTCACCACCACCCGTAATTTAAACCTAATCATTTATTTAGCCCCAAGAGGCAGAACTACTCAGATAAGAAAATGAACGAGGGCAACATACACTAACATCAATTACTGGTCCTTACACAGGCTCGGAACAGAACTTGAACAGAAAAGCAGTCAGTTGCTTTAAATGACCTCTCTGGAAAAGACTGAAAATGCATATGTAGATCCATTCACATGGCCGTATATCTTACTGAATGACTATATATTATATCAATCCATGTTCGCTGCCAGGTTGCTAGCTTTATATTCATCTCCCATGGGAAAGACCAGCTCAGTTGAGAGCCAAGAGCTTCCACACAACAGTAATGCCTTTTCTTAACTCTTACTCTTCGAACTGTCCATAAATCCAGCAATTTAGATTAAATCAACAAATAATTTACAAACTCAAAGAAAAATCTGACCCAATATGCCACACTTTGATTCCTTTGTTTCTCCAAAAGGAAATTTTAAATGAGAAAAAGTCTTGTTACTATAAACAAATCCCCAGGTCTCACATCTACCTTAATAAAACACAGTTGACATTTTCTTTATTAAAGACACTTTTCCCATCCTTTGTTTAGAGTTTCATTTCAAACTAAGGGCCAATAGCCTATGAAGTTCCAGGCCACTGCCTCTGAGCCAACATGAGAGTTCAATGCCAGCACATGCACACTTGTATATGCACACACGCACATACACAGACACTCACTCATGTTTTAACAAACAAGCCAACAGATACCTCAAGAATATTATTCTGAGTAGCCAAGTAAATGCTAAAGGAATGAAAGCTTGAAAAAATGTTTTCACTTCAGCAGAAACAAGGCAATAAGGTTACTATGGCCAGATCTGTTTAGGGATTGGAATGACTAGTGCTGAAACAGTAAGGGAAAGAATGATAAACATTAGGTAAAATTCTTCTGACAGCTACAGGCAGCAGACCAAAATGGAGAGCCTTTCTGTGCGGCAAACACTAGGCCCGTATTAATAAAGGGCATGTGTGTGTTACCCATCCACACACAAAATGAATTCTGAAGAATTTCTGCACTAACTTTTAAAGCAACAGTGTGTCACCAGAGGCAGAGCAGCTGTTGATCCCTCTGTCAAGGAAAACGTTTTAATTAAACCTGTCTGAAGGACAAAACACATGAATCCACAGAGCAATGCTCTACAATCAAAGTCATATCCACATACCAACCAGAGAGCAACCCTCCCCCACCACAACTTGACTCTCATCTCAGAGCATCAGTGCTAGACAAGTTACAAATAACATCTTTTAAACCATCAGATCTTCCAGCATTAATCTCTGGAAGGGGCAGTAAAATGCAAATGCATAACAAACCTTAAATAAAGATGGTAAAAGCAGTTTATCTTTCAGAAGGCAAATGCCAAAGTAGCAGAGCGACTTAAAAAGATGATTATAAAATACATTTTATATCAGGAAAGCATAACAATAACAATAATAATAGCAAAGAATAGTAAATGTGCAAAATACAATAGAGACTTACCAAACACTGAATTCATGATAAACTGGAAATAGAAACAAGGACATATAAAGCCAACCGAAAACCTGTGGAGTGGCTTCACATTTCAGAATGACAGAAATAAGAGACATAACCCCACCTTGTCATAAAAAAGATATAAGAAATATGCAGCACTTTCTCAGCATTCTCCAAGTAATACAACAGACTGGAACTAATTGTAGGCAAGACTGGATGCTGTTTTTCTAGTCTTTCTATCTGTCCCAATTATAAACACAGGGGCAGGACCATAGTAGACATGTAGGAAACATGTGCTATTAAATGTCCATTAATAAACACCCAAAAGTGAGGAAGGAATGATATTCAAAATTATAGGCAGCCAGAACCTCATGGGATCAGCAAGAGGTAACTTCTCCATGAGGTCTGCTAACGAGGCAAAAACTGGGAAACTACAGTCCCAAAATACAAACTGGTCCTTACACAGGTCAGCAAGGTGCTGATTACAGTCTGAAGACTTAACCTATCACAAAGACAAAGCTGGTCCAGAAATCCTTCTAAGGATGAAACCAAATAATTTATTTCATTTTAATTCAAGTAGAAAAGAGGCTATATTCAAATGGACAAAATCCTGCTTGCTCATTTTCAAGTATGTATTTAGCGTATTTGCTGTTAACTGCTAAAATATCCATTTGTTCAATTTTGCTTTTAAACTTGAGTTTTAAATATTGTTTTAAAAGGTTCCTCCATAGAGCAATGTTCCAATTTAGGAGGGCCCATTATTCTCCTATATGGGTTTAACAATAGGAGAAACAAAATAATAAACCATTCTCAGAAGGAAACAGACAACCCTTTCTGTCTGGTTCATGAGAATGACATTTGTCTCCAAGAAAAGTTTTCAGATTTTCTAGGTCCAATTTGTCAACATCTGCAGTCTGGGATTACTTTAGGATATACAACATCTATGCTTTAGGTTGAATGAAAAATGGCTTCTTACTTCTTGGGAAAGGCTTGGTTTAAAACAGGAAGCTCCCTCACCGTGACTCAGATAAAGCCCAGAGAAGTGTTGAGGGTAGAACAGACACAACTGTTCTTACAGTTCTATAACCAGAACATATAGCTGGTGCTTTCAAGCCATCTGGAGGACCTGCATGCTTTCTCTCTATGTCTCTCTCTCAATTTCAGTCACATCTTTTTCCTCAAATGAAAAACCCATGGAGTCATTCCAGTACCTTCCTAAATCAACTCTAGAAATTTGCAAAGGTTAAAGCTGAAAACGGAAACTAATCAGTCCCCAAGCTGCTGTTTCCATGGTCCTGGCCTTTCCCATGGCTATGAATAGCTTCCTTCAGACCTAGAGTATCTTTTGACCTTATGCAGGTGTCTAGGGAGGACAAGTTCATTCCACTTTGTGAGGTACTACAGCCCATTCACCACTGTTGCAAAATGAGGCATGTTCCCAGCAAAAACTGCTGGGCACAATTGGGCATTTCATTACTTCCTCAGCTATGTCTTTCTCAAGTTCAGGACCCAATAAAGTGGGTCCTGAACTATAAATAGAATGTGATCTTTCTTTATTAAACCAATGCTAAGCCTATATCAAATGATAAGGCCCATGTAAATAGTCATCTCATCTTTGATAAAGAAAACGAACTTGTGTTAACTATTAAATTCTCACAGGGTCCAAGACTAAATCACAAGGTGGACTCACATACTATAAGAAATCAAAGCAAGCTGTTGCTAAACTCTGAAAGTAACTTAACTTCCTTCCAGAACAACAGCAGTAGACGAAAACATCCAAGAGATTTCTAGGGACAAAGCTTAAGGGAAACAAAGGAAAGGAGACTTCAGTAATTTACAATCACTCATAAAAGTTGAAAAACTGGTGGGAAGGAAGTGTTTACAAGTGACTAGAATCATCCCACAGATTTAGCCTCTGATCCTTGTTTTAAGAGAAAAAAGTGGTTTTTCATTGATTTGGGGTGGGAAAAAAATGTAGCTTTTGAGCTCAGCACAATGAACTATTTATCTGGCCTGACAAGGCCAATCAATCTACCCGCTGTTTAGTATAAGAAGTAGTAGGATCCTGTTAGTCTTGATGGGTGGGGGCAGGGCCGAAGACAGCACTGGCGCTGGTACACAATGCTTCCCCTTCAACTGGAAATTTATGTTGGGCGCAGGTGACTTGGGGGTCAGTATGAAGCCTGTGACAGAATGAAGATGGTTTGTTATGTGTTTCGTATTTATGGAATGCCCCCATGTGCTAAGGTCTCAGAGCCACTGGCAGATTCATTATATAAAATAACTAAAAGATTTCTCAGAATCAGGCTGCAGGCCTAAGGTAGAGGCTTAAAAAAAGGAAGTAAAAATTATTTTAATGCCATTTTTTGGTTAATGAAAAATTCCATAGGGGACCCCAAAGGCTAGAATTTTAGTTATAAAGAGATAATTATCTAAAAAGTTTTATTCCTTCGTTGATTTAAAGTTCTCAGGTAATTTTACCAAACTCATCCAGATAATTACCTTAATTCCTTAATTAATTCTTTATCTAGTTAAATTTAATTAATTAACTTAATTCTCTTATTTACTTTACAAAAACAGGGCTAGCGGAGAGGCCTTGCCACTGATCAATTCTTATCAGTGTCTATGCAATTCCCCAGCCCATTGTACCAAGAAGCATCAGGAGGAACTAGAAGGACCCAGATTAGCAAAGGAGGTTTGGAAAAATGTCAGAGGACTCACTGAAGTCCAGCTCTCCAAATCTGATGAGGGCGGATCTCAAGAATTCTGGAACTTATTTGCAAGAATTCAAAGACACTTGGGGATGACTATAGTTTTACAGTAAAGTATGCTTAATTCTTAAAATGGGAAATCCCCTGCACTGGTAAAATGGGACTTAAAAAAAAAGCGAGCGAAAGAGAAAATCCTATAGCTGCTAACCAATGTGGGCCTCCAGCCAATATTTAATCTGGGTAATTCAAAAAAAGGAAATGTTACCCAGGGCAGCTGGAGCGGGTAGAGGAAGAAGCAGGAAGGAAGAGAGACACAAAGCTAATGTCTCAAGCACTATGATCAATGGACAGTTTACTGGACAAATTCTTACGCTGTCTAAATTTTATGAAAGATTAACTGTTCTTCTCTATGATTATATAAACTTGCCTTCTTTTTTCTTTTTAATGAAACTCATTCCTAATACATTTCCTGCTCCTGCTTTTGAACAGCTCTATATTTCTCTTTAAGGAAGTAATAAGCCCATGAAAAGCCTGCAGCTGATGCTAACCTACCGGGGGAACACCCAGTGTGTGCCCTGGTTGATCCACGGTGAGGGTGAAATCAGGAAAAACCCAGGAAATCTAGTGTAACCACAGTCTAAAATTGAGTCGAGCCCTCTATGCCATCTTACAGTGTTTCTCCCATCATTTAAAGCAACAATGTCACAAAGGGGGGTATGAGAAAAAAAACAAAACTCTAGCAAGCTGATAGCTGAAAAATCTGCCTTGAGGTCTCTCTCAAAGGAGAGAAACGAGATGATTAAAGGTCTCTTGGTTAGGTGGTTATATGAGCTGTCTTCTCACACACTACCTCCTAAACAGAGGCAAGATCTGTGTTGGGGGCCCAGCAGTTAGAGAAAGACCCTGATAAAGCCTGCTCTTAAATTAAAAAGAGAGAACAGCCAAACATGCACAGCTCAGCCTGTACCACTGCATTCTCTAAAGTTACCTTCCATCCATAAAAACATATAAAAACTAAAGTCCTGGGGAAAAAAAACATCATTTAGAAATTTAGTCTACTTTCACATTGTCAAAAAAATACTCTGTTCCCTTTATTATAGTTATTCTGTCATTACTTGTTCTGTGCATGTATGTATCTAAAATTCATATTTTAAAAAGCCCAAAAGGGCAAATACCAGTCATTTTTTCAGCAATTTAAAATTTGACACAGGTTACTCAGAAGTTTCCAGCTTGGGTTTGTGTGTGAGGAGGGGGCTCTTTCTTCTTTTCCATACCTCTCTTATTGGTTCTTAAAATTGTTTCAGAAGACAGCAAAGCATTTCCACTGGGTACTTCCTGCATGGGCTTTTCTGGAGCTTTGCTGGAGAGAGGGTCTTTCTTCATCTCTTTCTTTATTTCCTGTGAAGATAGATAAAAGGAAAACAAGATTGTAGTGTGAAATTTAAAAATGCCTTTTTGACTATTTTATGCTTCAACTTTCTGAAAATAAATTATAATGACCTCAACTCAGTATAACATGATGTTTTTAAAATGCCACTATATTTTTGTAGCTTGTTTTCCTTAAATTAATTAGAGAATTGTGTGGTCCTATACAATGAAATAATGTCCAATATGGCAATGTCTTTATGTGACTATGGCCATTCCAAGTAACCATAAAGAGAATGAGGGATAATAAAGGCCACCACACAGCTCTAAGTGACAGCCTGTTCTCTTTTTGAAAAATGACAAGCTTTGGCCAAGCACAGTCACCCCTTAAAAGCCTTCTGGTTTCTATTCTTCCCAACAGGGGTTTAGAGAAGTATATTCCCAAATCACTATTGTGCTCACAATTATTTTAAACCCCAAAGAAGATGAATTGAATTCATTTACAGTCATAAAGTTCCTCTGGCTTTTTAACTCTGACAAAGAAGAATATAAGGATAACAAGCTGAAATAAAGATTATCATTCTAGACCAGGGGTCAGCAAACTGTAGCCTACCACCTTTCTTTATAAATAAAGTTTCATTACAACACAATCACCTTCATTTGTTTAAGTATTTTCTACAGCTGCTTTGATGCTGCATGGCAGCGTTGAGTAGTTGGAAGAGAGAGATCAAAGCCTAAAATACCTGGTCCTTCACAGAAAAAGATCTAGGTGCTCTCTATCAAAATTTCACTAAGGTAGATATTTTTTTAAACCTGGTGGCTGATACAATTATTTCAAATCACCTTAATAATTTATGTAATTATTTTCAAAAGCATTAATAGCATGAAATTAGAGTAATTCACAAACTGCAGGTCTAGAGCAGGGGGTTTCTGGGCTTGTGTGAACCCATAATGACTTGGGAAAAAGAAAGCTAAGGGGCCAGACCCAAAGCATGGCTGAGTGGCTTGAAGGACTCAAGGATGAGAGAGATGTGTTCTTGAAAAAGAACGAAAGGCAAAAAAATGGAGTGGGTGGGCTCCTATGGAATGAACATGAAGATGGTAAATTAGGTAGGGGACCACAATTCAGAGGTGAAGAGAACAAAGGCTTGTCAAAACATAGCCACTGCATAGCAGCTTCCTACACACCAGAGGTACCGTAGTCAGTTCCCGGACTGCTAGATTGCTGGCTCGGTTAACAACAGCCTCACCCTCCCTCCCGCCCTCCCCTCCTTCCCTCACCAGGGCCCCACCGGAAACCAGCAACTGCGGCTGGTGCTTTGCTGGGTTGAGAGTTTCAGCTGACGTCCTGGGCCAACACAGCACAAAGCTTTGTGCACACATGTGTATGTACATGAACTCCCACCTCAGCAGCCCTGGCACCTGCTAGAACAGCAGTTGCTGGGGGTTTCTGCAGCCTCACAGGCAGATGGCATCAGGGGACAATCTGCAAACATTGCCTGCCTGAGCCGCATGACGGGATGCTTTCTTAGTGGTAGCTGCCAGCCTATGGCTCTAGAAGTAAAGAAAACAAGCCACCATGGGGGCTCATTCCCCAACAGTTGCTTCTTTGGTGGTAGAATACTTGCTCAAACCTAACTTTACATTACAGTGTGAATATGACTATGCACACACAAATTTCCCACCTGGACACAATGTAATGCAGTGATTCAACATCCAGTGTTGCCAAGGAGTAATTCAGAGAAATTCAATGGGTTGTGGGTAGACATGGCAAGCATTTGCTTAGCACCAACTGCTAGTGGCATGCAGTTGGAGAAGAGTGAGGGAGGAGCAAATGTTTGAGAGACTGGGGTGGTCACTGGAGATGGCTTCAGAAGTCATGGTTATCAAGAATGCTCATATCCCAGGCTTCAGAGCAGCACCCCATGAGCTTGGAAGGACAGATCTGATCAAGCAGGTGCTTAAAGGTTTAGAAACCAGCAGCAGGAGAGGGGATGGCTCATAAATCTCAGATTCCATTGTCTCCACAATGACTGTTTACATTTGCCAAATAGAGAAGCCTAATGATGGACAAATGTAAGTTGCTTCTTAGATGGAAGCAGGGAGGAGACAAAACTCAAAATGTGCCTTGCAATTTTCCTGGAGAAACCAATCAGGCATGTGGGTGTGGCAACACATCCTGGAGGCTCTTACCTGCCTAACACCCAGGCACAGCAGGTTCAACACAGCCTCACCCAACCTCAAATCTTCCCTCCAACCTGCGCCTTCTGCAGGAGAGAGGAAGCTATCATGCTTGACAGCTTATCATCTACTCACTTAGCCAGGCTGGAAAACTCAGTGTTAACTCCCATATCTAACCAGTCACCCAACTGTGCATAATCTACTTTCTCAATCTGTTTCTGTCCATTCCTCCCACACTGCCTTAAAAACATGAATATCAGACAAATAGCTTGAACAGATGTTTCTCCAAAAATTTTTAAATGGCCAATGATCACACAACAAGATGCTCAACATCATTAGTCATTAGGGAAATGCAAATCAAAATTATAATGAGATACCCCTTCATACCTACTAAGATGGCTAGACTTCTTTTTTCAAAAAAAGGAAAACAAATGTTAATGGAGAAAAGGTGAATTTGAACACTTGTATGTTGCTGGTGGGAATGTAAAGTGGCGCAGCCTCTGTGGAAAACAATATGGAGATTCCTCAAAAAGTGAAACACAGAACTACCAAATGACCCAGCAATTCCACTCCTAGGTATATACCCCCCAAAGAACTGAAAACAGGGACCCAAACAGATACTTGTATAACAACATCTACTGCAGTATTATTCACAACAGCAGAAAACTAGAAACAACCTAGTGTCCATCAACAGATGAGTGGATAAACAATATATGGTATATACATACAAGAGAAAATTATTCAGCCTTAAAAAGAAATAAAGTTTTGATACATGCTACAACATGAATGAGTCTGGAAAACATTATGTTAAGTGAAATAAGCCAGACACAAAAGAAAAAATATAGTATGATTCCACTTATATGAGGCCCCTGGCATAGTCAAATTCATAGAAACAGAAAGCAGACTGGAGGTTTCCAGAGGGTGGGGGCATGGAGGAATAGGAATTAATGCTTAATGGTTACAGAGTTTCAGTTTGGGGTGATAAGAAAGTTTTGGAAACAGATAGTGGTGATGGTGGCATAACATTGTGAATATAAATAATGCTACTGAATTGTACATTTTAAATAGTTAAAATAGCAAATTTTATGTTCTAGGTATTTTACCACAGTAAAAATGCACATGAATACCAGCTAGCATGTGAGTGCTTACCATGTGCCAATGCCTGCTCTAAAAGTTTCACTGTGATTGGAACTTTTAACCCATACAACAGCACTATTCAAAGATGCACACACCAAGACAGAGATCTAAGGAAACCTGTCCAAGGTCAAACAAGTAGGAACTGGAACTGAAACCCAATCTGTCTAGATTCAGAGCCCATCTCTTCACCATGCTTCCCCTGTGTCCTGTCTGGGTGATAATATCTCCTTGCCAGTCTCTTCCATCCCAGTTCAGCCTCTGTACTGCCACAAGGGACACTTTCCTAAACCAAATGTCTGCTCTTGTCACTGAAATCCTCCAGTTATTTCTAAAAGACCACAGGACAAGCTCTTTCATTTAAAACATTTCAAATTGCACAGCAAACGCCAAGTCTCTGTGTACTTGACTCTGGTTCAAACTATCTGACATGCATACTGACCCACTGTACCAATTACCATGCAAATGTAAGTTGGGGAGTATACTTCTTGAACTACTCATTGACACTCACAGATGCCTGATTTCATGGACTCCTATTGGTAGACTCTAAAAATAGGTGATGAGGCTGGCAAAGATACAACCTTACACTGGCAAAGGCTTACATAATTAAGTTCTTTAGCAGATATTTTTTTCACTTACTCCTCATAATAACACTGTTACTGTGTTATTGGTAAAACAAAACCCAAGATTTTCCAGACTGATATATTTTTGCGTAGAAGAATCATGAGGCCCAGTAAGAGGATTCAAGACCAGCCAAAGGCCACAAAACTAGTAAGAGGCAGAACGTGCCATGGGACTCAACTCTGGGCCTTCTAGACTCAACTCTGGGCCTCCTGCTACACTTCACCTCCCAGGAATAACTGATGTCATGGCTAGAGCAGGGAGACTCAAAATCATGCCACCCATGGCTCCACTGGGAACCTTCACTTCCCTCCATGCCTAAAGAATGCAATGTACCACTTTATCCATAAGCACATAAATACCGAGGCCCAAATCCAAGAAGCCCCTTATCATCCACACACACAAAAAGCTCTTTGCTGCAGAGGAGGGTGGGTTTGGCACTGGAGTAACTCCTGTCTGCCACCAGCTGCCAGCATCCAAGTACCTGGAGCTCTCCGAGGTTCTGATCCAGGTGATAGGACTCTGGATTTCCTGTGTCTGAGTGCTCCTAGCCCCCAACCCTCAATCTCAGCTTTCTGACCACTATGCCTATATTTTTAACCATTTGTTAAGAACCTGAATCCTACTATCCTAGTGGTAGAGGCCACACCCTGGAACACATTTGTGGGCTACAGGGGCTTACAGAAATTCATACATGCCCACATATAAAAATCAGATGATTGTACTTGCTTAAAGACACTACAAAATGGTTGGGTATCGACAAACCTCTTTAGTAGGTACAGAAAACCCAGCTTCTCTTTATCTCAGATCTGATGTCTTAACAATGGAAACTAGGCATGTACAATAAACTTGAGGCCATCAATAAGATATCGATGCTGCAACAATACACTGGCCATGTCGCAAGGACCATTTCAGTAAATTGAGAGAACTCACATCAGTACTGCTTCCCAAAGCACTATGCTGATCAGAGCCAAAGATGGCTCACTCACATCTGGAGGCCAAAAAGCCCCAATAATGCCACTCTAGCAAAATTCTGTGTGACACATTTAGCAGCCTAGAAACAGCAGCCTCACTGGGCAAATGCATAATTTGTATGTGACTGGGAGCTAAACTAGCATAGTATGCTTTCTCATAAGCAGAGTTGCCAGGATGTGGCTGGCTACTGAGCCAAGTCAACTACTTTTCTCCTCTCTCTCCCTATCTATTATATACTATACAGGTGCTGGGGGATTGGCTTGGTTGAACTTCTTTCAACTGATCAAAATACCACAGTAAAACACTAATGAAGGCCTGGTTTGGAGGTCCCTCTCTTCTCTCATACTTTATGTCTTCCACCAACCTTGATATAACTTAAAGACACAAGCTTCACAGTAAATGGAAAGAATGATGCTATGAATTAAAAACCAGAACCAGTCTCAGCATCATCATTTATTAGATGGGTGACCTTGGAGGCAATACTGGAAGCCTCTAAGCAGCTCTTCTGTCATCTCTAAAAGAAGTCTAATGTTAAATGTGTTGGCACCATTACAGAGTTATCTCCCGAATCAAATAGTGAATTGGAGAGTGACATACAAATTGTCATTATCAATGTCATCATTAAATAGCAAATGCTATAAGAAGAAACATACCTAACGACACAGATGAACTTCATAATCAGAATGTTGAGTGAAAGAAGCCAGATCCAAAAGATCACACGCTGTATGATTCCATTTATGTTAAATTTAACAACAGGCAGAACTAATCGATGGTGAGACAGCTCCAAATAGCAGCTACCCTTGGGAAGGTACTGGCTGCAAAGATTATAAGAGAACTTGCTAGGAGGATGAAAATGTTCTATAATTTGGTCTGAGTGGTGGTTTCACAGGTGTACACACAACTAAAAATTCATTGAACTGCATTTCTAAGATCTCTGCACTTCACTATATGATATTTCAATTTAAAAGAAAACCATAAATGCTTAAACCAAAAGAAGATTCTTTTAAATTGAAATGTGCTCATATTTTGTACTAGAAGGTCAAAAACATGAAAGCCTAGTGCTTGGGTGTTTTAACATTCATCTCAAAGGGTGGAAAGCTTTCTGGGATCAACATTAAGGGAATGAATTGTCAAAATGCGCCAAATACATCCTACCAAGTGGGTGAGCCAAAGGGCATTTCATCTAATTAACACAATCAGTTGAGTGGATCTGCTCCCTCCACTGCGTCCTTCCTTCACCATAGCTGCCTTCCTCACATCTTGCAGTATTTCCTTGTGTCCTGCCACCAATAATAATACAGGCACGCAGAGCAGGCTGGTGCCACTGACACCAGGGGGCGCCCAGCACTGTCCTGACCTGCCAGAAATGCTGGTCCTGGGCTTCCCTCTGCATTAGAGTGAGGCTGGGCAGGGTCCTCCCAGCTCAGGGTGGTTGCAAGGAAGGGAAAAGAGGCATCATTCGTCAGCAGGTCCTCAAATCTGGTCTGTTCCTGCCTTTAGAGCCAGATGTGATTGTGGGATCACAGCTGTGCCCCCTGTTAGTTCATGGAAAACCTCTGCAAATTACCACTGGCAGGAGATAAAAGGAAATCACTAAAAACAAACCCTTATACCGAATCTACTGATCAAGAGAGTTTTGAATAGCTACACAATCCTAGAATAGCACATTGCCCCCCATGCATATCTTTCTGTCTGCCCCACCCCAGGCAAAAGGCAAGCTTGAGGAGCAGCCACTCCTCATATGTTCCCTGCTTGTAGATACTATGCTTTCCCAGCATTTGGCTCCCTTCACAAAAGGCTAGTCAGCCCAAAACAACTGGGAAGATATAGCAAGGATCCTGAAAGCAACAGCAGAGCACCAGGGGAGTTTCAGCTGAATCTGTAAGAGTCTGTTTCTTTAACATTATATATATATATATATATATATATATATATATATATATATATATATATATACACACATATATACCTAGTTATCACAGTTTTTAAAAAATACCCATGCTGCTGAACCATGAAATGCACCAACGTCATTAGAGAGAATTGTTAAGGAAAAAGAATATGTGTGTGTGTGTGTATGTGTGTGTATACACACACACACATCTATAATGTATATATGTGTATATATATGTATATACACACACATATATATATATAATGATGTCTGAAGTAAATATGTATTTGTTATTCAGTTTCTGTCTTTTTCCAATGCTTGAAATATTTCATAATTTCTCTTAAAAATTACACAGTGAAACCACATTGATGTCTCATACTATAATGGCTTTCTTCTATGTATAAAATATGCTGCCATTTATAAAAGTACTCTGACATATCTTCATAAACATACCTAAGATATTTTCAGCTCAAAGTTGACAAGGTTGGTTGGTTTGTTTTTTACATAATACCTACTGTCACAATTCTATGTAAATCTTCAACCGTGTATTTGCAATATCATATACTTACAATATTATCTCCCAAATATCACTGATAACACCAACCCAGGCAAGAAGCTCTTGACCTGCAGGATAGGAATGAATACTGCAAAGAGCACAGCAAAATGCTAGCTACTAGTTAGAAATCAGAATAGCTACTTTCATGTCTTGAAGAGATAACATAGTTTTCATATATACAGCACAATTACCTGCATGACAATTGGTGACTTTAAGTCTTTATATCTGACCATTCCCTGCTAAACATCTAGATTATTACTATTGGATCAAAGTGTGTCAATACCAACCAGCTCTTTGGACATGCTTTAGTTGGCACTTAATAATTTAGAGTGGTATGGGCAACCATCTACAGATGATGGGGAGTATTTTCAATGAAGCCCAAAGCTATGACAACACGGATATCTATATCATCCCCACAATGATACAGCTGGATCACAATCAACTTCTCACTTCACAGGGTACAGATCTGGCTTAAGAGTGGTAGGAAGAAGATAATAGTAAGAAAATTCATGTGGTGCTTCATTTTTTTTTAATGAGCAATACTTATTTATTAGACTGGGAATATTAGACAAGATATATTTATCATTTAAAAATTAAACCTTAAACGCACTAGAAGAAAACATGAAAGATTTTACAATCTCAGAGTGGGAAAGACTATTTGACATTCTGACACAGAATCCAGAAGCCACAAAAGGGCTAATTACAGAAATCTGTAAATACAACATAGAAAAAAAAATTCATCAACAAAAAGTCAAAGTGGGAGAATATTGCTGGTTACAGAGAACTCTTTCTATAAAGTATCAGCAAAAAGATCAATAATCCAGCAAAAAAAAAACAGCAAAAGACAATTCATAGAAAAAAATGACTCAAATCTATGAAAAGATGCTTAACCACACTGATAAGAGAAATGGAATTTACAGTGAGATTCATTTGACAATATCAGTGGAATACTCACTACACAGAAAGATCCTGAATCCTTTTGGCTATTTTCTTATACCTAAAATTGTACACCTACTACATAATAATGTTTACACAAGTTATCTCACTAGAGTCTGGGCTCTCTTGGAATACTGTCTCTGTTTCCATATGCTGTGTGCTGCCTAACACACAACTGGCATTCATGCAAAAAGTGTGACAGATATGGAGAAGAGCAAGCACAAAACTCTCCAGAAGTTGACAGCCTAGATAGAGAAGTACATAATTTTTTATATTAGAATGATATATCATTTTTTCTTGATTTTAAACACCATAAAGTTTCTCGATAGACTACTCCAATACCCAGTGAATTTATTAGTTCTATTGAGCAAAGTATCATTTTTTATCTTTCAGACTGGCAACAATAAAAAAAATTGATCATATAATTTTGGCAATGGTGTAGAGATATATATCCTCTCATACTTTCCAACGAGAGTATAAATCGATATGTAGATCAGTACAACTTCTGTGGGAAGCAATGTAGCAATTATATACCAAAAATTTAAGTGCCTACACTACACCTTTTGACTCAGTAATTCATTCCACTTCTAGGAATTTAAACTACAGATTTACTTGCACATGTGCAAAATGGCATATGTACAAGATTAACTGTTATGTCATTGCTTAAATTAGCAAAAGACTGAAAGAACATAAATGTGTATCAGTAGAGAATTGGTAACATAAATTACGATAAATCCCAACCATGCAACTCTCTCCAAGAATGAGACTGGTATGTAAGTACCAATAAAGAAGGATAATTGCCAAGACACGTTCCTAGGTTAAAAAGTCTAATAATGTATGCTAGCATTAGTGTGATCATGTGCATGCTTCACTGTGTAATACAGAAAAACAAACTGTAACTGAGGTTGCCTCCAGGGAGGGAACAGTGTGGCCAAGAGATAGGAAAAGCATACACTTTGTCCCTTTTAATTAGTATCATGTGCCTATATTAAATTTTAATATAAAAATTAATCATTGAAATGTGCTAACTATTTCCGAATCATTAGACTATTAACAATTTTCCTACAAACAAAGAAGAATTGACACTGCCCCCAAATATAGTTTGGTTATATAATTTCCACTGCTAGTTTTAAAGATCCCAATGCTGCTGGTCACAATGATGGCAGTATATATGAACACGCAATTAAAAAGAAAGCTCTTCAATCTATATATTTCATCAAGAAGGGGAAATTGGAAAGTTAAGACATGGAAAAAATCATGCCAGGCCCAATAAATGTGGGTTTTTTTCAATTATATGATACAAAATTCAAAAATTTTGAAAAGGTAACAAACAACACAAGAAAAAAATAAAATGCTTATAAAGAGGCAATGTTAAATCTTATTTTTAGTTTTATCATAGGTAGAATGTAGTTCAAATTGGTGGCCAGACTGCAGACAACACAAGTTTTGATAGAGATTCCTCAAAAATATGGCCCAGCAATCTCACTTTGGGGTATTTATCCAAAGAAATAGAAAACACTAACTTGAAAAGATATATATGCACCCCTGTGTTCACTGTAGCATTAGCTATTTATAATAGCCAAGATGTAGAAGCAACCTAGGTGTCCAATGAGAAATGAATGGATAAAGAAGATGTGGTATATATAGCCATTGGAATATTACTCAGGCATAAAAAAGAATTAAATCTTACCATTTGCGACAATAAAGATGGACCTAGAGGTTATTATACTAAGTGAAATAAGAAAGACGGAGGAAGACAAATACCGTATATCACTTATATGTGGAACCTAAAACAAAACAAAACAAATAGAACAAAACCGAAACAAACTCATAGATACAAAGAACTGATGGCTGCCAGATGGAAAGGGATAGGAGGATAGATGAAAAGGTGAAGGGAATTAAAAAATACAAACTTCCAGTTATAAAATAAGTCATAGGGATGTAATGTACAACACAGGGAACATAGTCAATAATATCATAATAACTATATATGGTGACAGGTGGCTACTAGATTTACGGTGATCACTTCGTAAGTTATATAAATGTCTAATTACTTTGTAGTACACTTGAAACTAAGATAATATTGTATAGCAACTATAATTTTAAATTTTTTTTAAAGAGAAAAAAGAGTTCAACAGTTTGGGATTGGCTAATTATTCTCAAAAAAGTTAATTACACAATCTCAAATTGAGCTCCCTAAGGAGTGGGCACTTTCTCCATCAGTCTATTCTAGAAAAACTTTTAAACATTTCTGATGACATCATACTTACTCTAAGAAGCAGTACCTGAAACATAAGAATTATTGAACTGAGTGCTAGGTAAACAGCTTGCTCTTAGAGAGAAGAAGTGGGGGGGGGCACCCAAGATCCAATAGCCATTTCCACTGTCTTTTTTTAATAGCTTTGATGATGATGAAGAGCCTGTGCTCCTGCGGTCCTTTGTTGGAATCCCTGTCACAGCACTGACCCATGCAATCTAAATATGAGTCCATAAGTCTCTCTCCCAGCTACTCTGTGAGCACCTCAGGGATAAGGAATAGATCTCACTCATCTTTTATCTCCAGACGCTCGATAAATGTTAGCTAGCAAGCACTCAATAAATCGTGGCCACTGTCATTAGCTCTTTCATTTTAACAGATATTTGAGTACCTACTATGTGTTGTGTATAAATGAAAGCAGTACATGAAAGTAACTCAGTGTTAATTTTTAGCTACAACTGCTTTTAAGACTAAAAAGCCAATAGAAAAAAAGGTAAATGCACTACATCTTTTACATCTTTAAAAAAACAATTTTTTTATTTTACTAGTTATTCTAAAATATATGGAATTAGATAGCAATTATGTATACTATGAGCAAGGTACTGTTTGTTCTAAGGGTTTACATGGAATAACTCATTTCATGTTCACAGCCACACTAAAAATGTAGGGAACATTATTATCTGTCTTAGACAGATGGGAGAAGTGGGTCCCAAGAGAGGACAAGGCAATAAACAGCGGAGTGAGAACTGAAGCCCTGGCAGTCCTATGGCCAAGCCGTCACTCCTGGTGGCCACACCATGCTCCTCCCACCTAATGTGTGTGCTCCTAATGCTGCTCTTGGTTTGCTTCAAAAGGCCAACTTCCTCAAACTGCCATTTAAAAGAAGAGAGATAAAAAATGAGCACAGAATAAAGCTTCAGAACTGACCCATCTGAGAGCCAATGATTTGAAAGCCTCTCTCAAGTAAAGAAATTTTTGTATTTTTACAAACAAAAAAGCACCTGTTTACTGGTTATTGAAAGAATGTTTATATACATTTCCATCCAAGATAACTCGATTGTCAAGAATAAATTATTCCAAGCCCATGACAAAACAATGTCATTTCATGCTCATTTCCCGATTAAAGCTTTTAGACAGCTGGGCATTCTCATTTCTCAGAGCTGTAGGGAACTATGTAAATTTCCATGCAGCAACTCCAAGATCATTAATCTAAGGAAAGCATGTGCCAACAGAATACCAGATTTTACATTGTTTCAGTAAAGAGGAGGAGGGGCAGGTTAATCTAATTACCTTATGTGTGGTCACCTGACTGAGGTTAACAAAAAGATCATAGGCTAAATTGTACCATCAGCAGAGAAAATTGCTAAGTAATGAGACATTTCGTATCACAAAAGTAGTGGAAAGAGGGGGCTGAAATTTTTACATTGCCTGGAACCAGATACTGTAGCAATAAAAATAATCATATTGAGCTTATATGAATGAAAGGCGGAGCATTTTAATTATCATGAGGAGCTAGAAGCATCTCTCTCTCTCTCTCTCTCTCTCTCTCTCTCTCTCTCTCACACACACACACACACACACACACACACACACACACAGAGTCGATAAGACTGGGAGCTACTTTTAGTAGAGGATGGCTAACTAGAGCTAAAGTCATCAGGAATGAGACACAGGCAGGCACTTATAATTAGACTCACTCTGCATCCGTGACAATACATTTGGCACTTATCACTCAGGGCTGGCTACTATTATTTCTCTTTCCAGTAAGGAGCAGCTGGGTTTGGAAAGAGCAGCACTGGCTCAGGCAGCTGACACATCAGTTCAAGTTCTGGCTCTGACACTACTGAGGGTGTAACCTCGGTGTCTCACTTTTGTTAGTTATCAAATGGGGGATTAAAATGTTTTAAAGATCAAATGAGATTTGCGGATGAAGGCACAGCCTGGGTCCCAGGGTTGTCAGGCTCCATCAGGAGGAGTGGGAACCTCACCCACAAACAGATATGGGCCAGGTACTGAAGAGTGATGAATATTAAAAGGAAAAACTTCCTAGTATATAACTCCTACTGTGGTTGGTCTTGCAGAAATCTCAAAAAATGTACTTCTATGTGCTCTCTCAGAAAGCTACTGGAGGGTGTGTTCCACCAAATCGAGTGAGTGAAACAAGAGAAGTGAAGGCTGGTAGTCAATAATGAGAGAGGGAATTTCCTAGCTGACAGCTGGGCAGCAGCCCCAAGAGCAACCACTTCAGGTTGGAAGGTGCTGGTATTTTTCCAGGGCAGGTGGAGAGATATTAAGAGGCATTTTACAGAGCTGTTTAGCTCAAAGTATGAAAAGATTTGGATATCCTGGGATAACTCAACAATCAAGGAAGAATTATTATGTGTAGGGAAAACAAAAAGTTATATAAGGAAATTAATTAGAATATATTCTTGCTTCAATACTCAATGTCAGCATTGCTATATTAATGAAAACATTAAATATAGATTGAACCAAAAACTGACATATGAGCATAGAGGGAGGATGAGGTATGGGAGGAGGGGACATAAGTGAGCTAAAATCCTCAACTACCACACAGGTAACAGATAATGTGTAGAATTGACAAAGTAAAAGACAGCAGCACATGCATATCTTCAGAAGTTATAGCAATGAACACTTGAAGCTACAGCTCAAACTGAAAAGTGATCCTCTCCTAGAAGACAAGGACATGAGAAGGGACAAGGAGCTCCTGACACATGTCTTTTAGCTCTGTTGGAGTTTTAAATCTATATACATCAGTTTTTTTAAAATTGACAATAATTTTGAAGGTATGCATGCTTGTTCCAAAAAAAATATATTAAAAGAGGGTATAAAGCAAAAGGTAAAAATGTACCCATTTCCCAGTAAAATCCTGTCCCTCCTCCCTTAGGAACCATTAATGAGTTGTGTGTGTCCCTACTGGTTTTTAACACAAATGGGCTCATACAATACGTGGTTTTGCATCTTGCTGTCTTCCATTTGAACATGTATCATACACATCTTCTCCTATCAGCTGGAGCCTGCCCCTTTTCCTCATAGCTGCACAGAATCCAACTGTAGGATATGCCAGCTTCAGAATGGAGGATCTGGTTATCCAGAAAGGAAATTTCAGAACCAAGAAGTCTGACCAATCAGAACCACCCAGATTAAAGGGCACTAAATCAGAGCTGGGGGCTGAGGGGGTGGTAGAGAGTACCTGGGGAAATGGGAAGATAGAAAATCAAAGCAGAGATACCTCCCTCAGGGACATGTGGCCACCGTCTCTGTCTTCATTCCTCTAGATGAGCACATGGCCCTGAAGTGGAATTAGGTTCCAGAGTCAGGGGAGTCATATATATGTTTGTCACCATACCATAAACAGAAGTATACCAGCTGTCTCTGCTGGCTGTTCTGGAATGCTGATGGACAGAAGGCCTGTGGCACAACAAACTGCTATTTCTGAGATATGGCAGAATTCCTGCTGTTGGTAATCACTGAGACCCAGGGAGCAGAAACGGGTGCATGAAACACACCTCAATGAACATCTTATCTGTTCCTGCCCCAAAGCCATCCCCCTTCTGCTAAGTTTCTATATCCTTGGCTGGTTAAATGGATAACTTAACTTAATCTGGGGCTAGGGATGGACAATCCTCTTTCCTCCAGATTAAAATCAATGTCTTTAGCAATTACAAATAACATTACATTGAGCATCACTGGGTCCATAACTTTGCAGATATGGGGGACAAATTCCTGAAAGTGAGATTTCTGGGTCACACACGTGGTGTATCCTTACTGTTAACAGATAGTGTAAAATTGGCCTCCAGTTTATCTCAATTACACTCCCATCAATAGCGTGAATGAATACTGGTTTCCTCATATTGGGTATCCTTAAACTTCTTAATTTTTGCCAATCTGATAACAGAAATGATATTAATTTATACTTTTTAAATTAGTAATAAGTATTTCAACTTTTCATATGCTTACCATCCATTTTACTTTATTTGCCTGTGATCTGCTTGCTCATGTCCTTTGTCAGTTCCATGGAGCACTTTGCCTTTTTCCTTTTCATTTCCAAGAGCTCTCTGAATATTAAAGAATTATCTGATGGTCTTTCATATATGTCCCAGAAATTTTCTTTTGTCACTTGGCTATTTACTCTATCAACTGCACATCTTTCCATACAAAAGTTTCAAATTTTTATGTGGTAAAATCCAATCTTGTCTCTGTGGTGTTCTTAGATTTGTGACATGATTGCAAAGGCCTTCTCCACTCAAAAATTATTTAAACAGAAAAGAAACACTCATTTTTCTAATTATTTTATGGCAAAGGTTATGCATATTATTGGAAGGTCTCTCACTCCTCACCCGCCCACCCCCCAAAGAAGAAACATCCAGAAGCTCAACTTAGAATACCTCATTCTGGGAATTACGAAGCCTTGATTTTAGGTGCCTGGTTTCCAAAGCTTAAGTTTGAGGGTGAAGACATGTTTCATAGTGGAAAATGCCCACTGATAGCAGCTAAGACAGAAGTCTCTTCATTTGTGCTTAGAAAATCCTCCTTTATTTAGCATTAACAGGTTCAAGATAAATAATATTAATTAACAGATTAATAGGTCACAAATAAATTTGGTCATTTCTTCTCACAACAGACTGCTTGTCTTCTACCAAGAACAGGATCCTCATTTCTTCCTGATTGATCCCTCGCTGGCATTCTGTAAGCACACCTGCTCCATTCTGTCATGGGACTGGGCAACTAAGATCCAGAGGCTCCCACAAGTGACACTAAAACCTCAAGGACACTACTCCTCACCCGCTCTACAATAGCAGGGAAGGAAAATGTTTTTCTTTATTAAAAAAAAAAAAGCCTTTCCTAGATTTAGTACTATGACTTCCAGGACAGAGCAGCAGGGGAACAGAAGAAAAGGCAATGGTGCATCACCCTTCAATCCTCTTGCCAGTCATTAAGTGCCTACTATGTGCTGGGCACTACATCTTGCAGTGGGGTTCAAGATGGCCCCTGTTCTCCATGGCCTTGCCACTTAGCAAGGTTAGAACTACAAGTAGAGTGGGTATGCCCGCCAGCTCTGATCAGAGCGCTAGCCACTGGGTGGCCCTGTACAAGGTACTCATCCCCCTCAACCGAATAGTCCTTGTACTAGTTTCTTATCACTGCTTAACAAATTACCAACAACTCGGAGACTTTAAACAAAAAATTTACTCTTACAGTTCTGGAGGTCAGAAAACCAGGAATTGTCTCACTGGGCTAAAATTGAGATGTTGGCAGTGCTGAGTTCCTTCTGGAAGCTGTAAGGAAAAAGGCTTCCTTGCCTTTTCTACAATCTAGGGGGTTGCCTGCATTCCTCGGCTCATGGCCCCTCCCTCTATCTTCAAGGCCAGCAGTGGAGCATCATCAAAGCCTCTCTCTTTCTGACCTCTGCTTCCATAGACACTATGATCCTCTCATCTTCCTCTTTTTATGTTAATTGTGGTAACACAGATATAAAATTTGTCATATTAATCATTTTAAGTATATAGTTCAGTAGTGTTTAGTACAATCACACTGTTGTATTGCCAATCTCCAGAACTTTTTCATCTTGCAAAACTGAAACTCTGTACTGATTAAACAATACCCAACTCCACCCTTCCCCAAGTTTCTGGCAAACACCATTCTACTTTCTGTCTCTAAGTTTGACTACTCTAGATACCTCATATAAATGAAATCACACAGTATTTTTCTTTTTGTGACTGGCTTATTTCATTTAGCATAATGTCCTCAGGGTTCATCTACATTGTAGAATGTACCAGAATTTTTCTTTTTTAAGGCTGAATAATATTCCATTGTGTGTATATATACCACATTTTGTTTATTCATACATCTGTTGATGGACATTGGGTTGCTTCCCCCTTTTGGCTACTGTGAATAATGCTATGAGCATGAGTATACAAATATGTCTTTGACACCCTGCTTTCGATTCTTTTGGATATACATCCAAAAGTAGAATTACTGGATCATACTGTAGTTCTATTTTAATTTTTTGAGGAATTGCCATACTGTTTTCCACAGTGGCTGCACCATTTTATATTCCTACCAACAGTATACAAGATTTCTAATTTCTCCACATCCTCATCAACACTTATTTTCTGGGTAGTTTTACAGTAGCCATTCTAATGGGTGTGAAGTGATAGTATCTCATAGTGGTTTTGATTTGCATCTCCCCTAATCATTAGTGACACTGAGCTTTTCAGATGCCTTGTTGACCAACTATAAATCTTCTTTGGAGAAATGCAGATTCAGGTCCTTTGCCCATTTTTAATCAGGTTATTTGTTTTGTGGTTTTTGTTGTTCATTTATGGGAGTTCTGCATTATTGTGCATATTAACCTCTTATCAGATACATGATTTGCAAATACTTTATCCCATTCTACTATCTTTTCACTTTGTTGACTGTGACCTTTGATTCACAGAAATTTTTAATTTTGATGTAAATCAGTTTATCTATTTTTATTTTCATTGACTATATACCTTCCTCTTATAAGAACCCTGGTAATTAAAATCTCCCTATCTTAAGAGCCTTAACTTAATCACAACTGCAAAGTCTCTTTTGCCACATAAGGTAACATATTCACAGGTTCTGGGAATTAGAATGTATACATCTTTGGCAAGCCATTATTCAGCCTACACTGTCTTTAAAATGAAAACATTGGCAGCATCTAACTCAAGGGTTGTTATGACAACCAAATAAAATATACATAAACTGAGCTTAGAACAGTGCCTGGGCTATAGTAAATGTTATCAATTATTATAATACAAGTGTTACAGGAGACAGAAATATAACTAAGGGTACTAACAAGAACAGAAGCTGGGGTCATTCACTCTGCCTGAAAGAATGAAATGACTTTCCAAAAAGGATTACTTACCAATTTAGGGATAAGAAATGAGTAAGATTTGGAGGTCTGGAAAAGGAAGCCAGAGGGAAATTCTGAATTTTCTTCTACATTCTTAGACTGGTATTAACATCTCAGAAATCTTATTTCTTTCCCAAGAAGCCACATCTGCTTTCAGACAGTAGCTGCAGGGCGGTTTTTTCCTCTTTATTTATAAAGGAACATGCTCAGCTGAATTTCTAGTTTCTCTTTAATAAACAATTCACAAAGTTTTTCCCAGCAAATTATTTTTAGAGTAGAAAGAGTTTTTTTTTTTTAAAGAAAAGCAGCAGTAGCTCATATTTATAAAGTTTGTCCCAAAAGTTTAAAAATAAATCTAAAAATTTGGTGACAGCCTTGCCCCACCTTCACCCATCAACACTGAAAAGACAAAGTATGCTTTGAAACTAGATTTTTTAAATTTTGCCTTTGCTTATCTCTTCTCCTTGGAATGTTCATAGTATATAGCAGGTGAATGGAATAATGAAGGAAAATAATCATTATTGACTTTATTCTCAGATCTGCTTTCATACATGCTGGGAAGCCATTATAATCAACTGGCTGATATATAGAACAATTTCTCAACTTGCTTTGTTCTCTCCCAATAAACATTTTCCCTGCTCCATACCACAAGAATGACATAACTTCAGTTCCTGTAGAGCTTCGGCATTTCTGACTCGGAGGTTAATTTGCTCTGAACCCACACTGGGAGCCTAACAAACAAGTGGTATGTTTTTAGGTCATACATAGGAAACACACTGATAACAATGCATAGGACTGGTATCAATGTCCCAATCAATTGCAATCAAACATACAACATATGGAAACACAAAACACACATATCAGTTGATTACCAAGCCAAAAACACAGATGAAAAGAATCACAAGATTTATTATCCTGCTGAGCTATCTTTTTCCCTTATGTCCATTTGGGCCAATCAGCTATAACCACTCCAAGTCAACAATAAGAGGCATTCCCCAAAAGGTTAAACATAGGAATAGGAGGCTAGTGACTCTGTTTTAAGATTTCATGATATGTAGAAGGGGTGAAAGTATCTGGGGTTCAACCAAAATTAATAGCATCACTGTATAATTCACACTCTGCCTTATCCATGAGAAATCTGAAATCAATGCATGTTGTCCACAACTCTATAACCACTCAGGATAAGGCTAAAATTCACCTAACATAATTGACTCAGTCACACAACTGAATGGAATGTATCATGAGAATGCCTGGACACATCAAACAATTTTGTGTGTCTGAAACTTTTCATAGAGCTTAGATAATATGGGCAAAGGACTATGTTTTCCTTGAAGAAAAAGAAACAGTTACAAAATACTTATTTGTGGTATCTATGTTCAGAAGAAATAGAACATGCTGAGTTTTCAAAATGAAATAGATGTTCACAATAGGAAGATTAAAATGAAGTCAAAATTTTCCAAGACTGATCCCCAATTCTGCATTTTTTGATGAGTAATCCCATGGTCTGATTTATGAGTCAACACATGAGTACAACATTAACTATTTAAGATATTTCCTATACTCACAAAAACCTAGATGTGACTGTTGGAGGCATTCAGGTTGAAAAGGCAGAGAGAACTAGACATTTTACATCTTGTTTTCCTGCCAGCCCAAGTTCAGCACATATTTTTTAAGTTAGTAAGATCTATGTAAAGTTTCCTTTCTTGAAATAAAGAATCCTCCCATTAAGTAGAAAAAGATTTTCAACTTCATTTATAAGATTATATTGAAAAATACTATTTTATTTTATTTTATTATTAGTTTCAATAATATGCTAATAATAAGCTACAGGAATGCCAATTAGTATAGAGTATATTGGTTAGACATTTATATAATTTATGAACCGATCCCTCTGATTGCTCTTTCTCTCCTCTGGCTCTACATCTAGACAAATATATTACTGTTGACTGCATTCCCTATGTTGAACAATATTATTTTAAAGCTGTATTATAATTTATTTTCATTGCAAATAGTCACTGCATGTTTTTGCTCCTTTTCAAATCAATATTACTATTGATTTCACATCGCTTGGCAAACAAACAGGGAAAAATAATGTCTTAACTACTTTCCAGGCACAGACACCCAAAGCTATGGTGCTACTTGTAAGGTTGACATTACTCGTGACATAAGTGCCAAAATGCACAATGGGAGGTTGGGGGGGCTTTCATGTTTTTCTCAAGTAGATGTTTGATATAGTGTGTGACTTTAATAAGCCAAAATATTGAACTCATATTCCAGTTTGAGTAGAGGAGTAAAACTCCTAGAAATGTCCCCAAATTTAATGTAGCCATTGGCTTTAACCTTCTCTCTAATCAATATTATGGAGCATTTCTAAATGGCAGATAAGACAGCCAATATCATATAATCAGAGATCAAAATCCAGAATTTCATCCAAGTTCTCATGTTGAAATTTGACTATCAGAATCTCAGCCCACAGTCCTCCTCTCCCATTTAAAATGTAGATGTAAGTGCAGTATAGACCAAGGGTTCTTACCCTGGGATTCATAGACAAACATCTAAATTATAAAATAGGCAAAGGTTATGCACAGATGGTTCATCAAAGAAGAACTACATATGGTCAACATATCAAAACATAAACTTGGTGGTAACCAGAGATGCAAATATCAAATGATGAGATATACTATGAGACACAATGAATTTTGAAAGGAGACTCCACCCAGGGAATGGGGCTTTCTCCTATGCTACTGGTTGTAGTCCAAGTTGGCTCACTTTGGGGAAGACCAGTTGGCAATAGGGCTCATATGTCTTAAAACACACACTCACACACATGTGTGCTCATACTTTAAACTCAACTTATGCATACTTATCCAAGGAAAGTAATCACAAATATGCTCAAAGGTGGATTTAGAGAATATTCATAATTTGTTCTTTATGAGAAAATTAGAGCAATCTAAGATATTAACAATTGGGGCACTATAAGGTAGAGCTGTGTATTTTCAAAGTCAACTATTGGCAGTGGCTGGGATGCCTTGAGGAGTCCTCAAGGCTATGGGGAAGGTAACCATGGACCTTGAACTTGAGAGGATGGGTCTGGGCTCCCCATTCCTGCCTCAAGGGAATGGCTCTGATTCTATCTGTCTTGCCTTTCGGGAGAGGGTTCTGCAACTTTAAAAATATTGCCAGTGTTGTAGAAAACAAGTGACAATATGTTAAACTTAAAAATTGGGTATAGTGAAAACTCTGTATCAATGTAAAAAGAGGTTGTTTCTTTTAAGAATGTATATTTTAGTGCACTATTTGAAATTTTTCTCCTTTGCTAAACTTTTAATTTTAATTATTTATTCTAATAATAAAAATAGTTATCGAATGCTTTAAAAATTGGTTATAATTTTGTTATGTGTATTTTACCAAAATAAAAACAACAAAAAAAGATTATAAAACACCACCTATAGTATGATCTCATTTTTTTGCAGAAAAATAATAATTACTTGTCCATACTTAAGACAAATGATCGGAAAGCTAGAAAGTGAATTCTCAACCATAGCTATCTCTAGAAGATGGTATGACAGATTATTTTCATATCATTTTCCTTTTTTCATGTTACAAATTTTAAATATGTACATTATTTAAGAAAGAAAATATTTACTTTGGTAGTAAAAATTAAAGATTCAAAACACTGATTAAAGTGTAAGAAAAAAGAGGGGAAGGTTGTTTAAATTATTATTGATGACAGTGTTCATTTTAAAAACTCAGAGTTACTACTAACAAGAAGAGAGTCCCTTCTGCTTCTGGGAGTGATGTTAGGAGAAATTCATTAGTAACAGTGAATTCAAACAGCTGAAGAGCAATGTTTCAATAAAATTGCCAGTCACCTCTAACAGCTTCGGGAAGTTTTGGGACCCTCAAGGCAGAAAGAAAAAAATAATAGAAGGAGAGAGGTCAAAGGAAAGATAGCAATCAGAAAATTAAGACCAGCACAGCTCTGGGCTAGTTTTTAAATATTCAAGAGGAAAATTCTAGACATAATAAGGGATATTTCCTCAGCTTCCTGCGTCACCGCCCACACTCCCTCATTTCCTCTCCTTGACAACATTGAACATTGAACATGAAAATTAACAGGAGCTGTAATAATGACTCCCAGGAGAAATGGTTTCTACACAAGAAAACGTCAAAGGAAGCATTCAGAATTCTGGAAGTACCCCCATGGAGATGGGTGAGGATGAAAGTAATGCAAAATGAGAGATGTGGGTGGTTTGTCAGGGAAAGGATGGGACAGAGGATGTAAGCCCCAAAGTAAACACAATTCCAAAACTTTCAGCTCTTTCTCATCTTCCTCAACTCTTGTGACAAGTGTCATATGACCATGAAGAAACCTGTTCGCTGTATAAGGCTTTGAAGTACACCTATTTTTGTCTGTAGCCTTTTTGTACTGGTCAGAAACCAGATGTGGCATTAACGCAGCCCAACCCATTCTGCCTGAGAAGCATTCCCAGAGCAGCCCATTTTTTCCAGGATAATGATATACCCACACACAGATAAAACAGAATGACAGACACACACAGGGAAAAACATACAGACAGACACAGATCCAGAGATTCATACACAGACTCACATACGGACACAGGCAGACACAGACACCCAGAGAGGCATAGACAAATAGACACACAGACATTCACAGAGAAAAATACTGGCATACCTTAAAGATATTGCGGGTTCAGTTCCAGACCACCTCAATAAAGCAAATTGTATAATAAAGCTAGTCGCACAAATTTTTTGGTTTCTCAGTGCATATAAAAATTATGTTTACACTATACTTTAGTCTATTAAGTATACAATAACATTATGTCTAAAAAAGTATCTAAATTTTTTAAATGCTTTGTTGCTAAAAAAAAAAATACTAACTATCACCTGAGCCTTCAGCAGCTCATAATCTTTTTCCTGTTGGAGGGGTCTTGCCTCCATTTTGATGAAAATACAATATCTGCAAAGTGCAATAAAATAAAGTACGACTGTACAGATGACACACAGAGAGACAGAAAGACATACAGAGAAAAGAGAAACCCATAAGAAGAGATCCCCTAGGCCCCAGAGGCAATCCAGGTACAGATAACCTTAATAGCTATGTTTCATTCCTCTACCCACCTCTAGCTCACCAAGCTGTCACTCATTCCAGGGGCTTCTTTTTCCTAGATCATAAGTTGCTCTTTGGAATTCTGATTTCCAATTATTCAAATTGAGCAGAAAATGTATTTTTATTTTCTATGACTATAAAACAGGTTCATGCTCATGAGTCAACCACATTCACTAGTCTACTTCTACCTGCTGTTTTCTCAGATGTCAGCTCCTATCTCTAAAATCAAATGTAAAGTTCATCAAGCAATTTGCAGTCACATACACATGTACACACACATCTACGAGAATCATCATTTTCAGAACAGCTAAATAAACAACCAGAGTTTGGACTGGCATTTCCTCTCCCAGGTCCCAGGTGACAGCACTACCATGTGTAAGGCATGTGGCTTTGGGGACTGACTCATGTCCTGAGAACACCCTGTCACCAGTGTTATCCATCTATAGAAAATGAAATTACCAGCTGTGTGTCAGCATTCATAAATACTACATAACTTGAAGAGGCAGAAACCTGGAAAATCACTGATTTCACTGTCACCAAAGTCAAATGATCCTCAGAGCTCAAAAAATATCTCCCCATCATCCTAACTGAAGGGTCTTCTTTTGACTTTTTTTAAGAGTTTGACCCTGATTTTATCTTTTTTCCTATTTTCTGGTATACACAAAAGCACCGATTTCCTACTCTGTAGCATGGGCTTTGGTTTTTACATCTTAACTTTTATAAACAACCGTTTGAGCAAAGTAAAAATAAATCTCAACATATATCCTTTTGGTAATCTTTAGAGATGCCAACTTGGTTAACTTTTAAACCTGAGCAAATTTCAGTTTACACTGTTTTCCCCAATTTACTTGGAGGATTTGTTAAAACAGAAAAATGAATCTTTACCTTTACATTTTAAAAACTATATTCTCAAATTATAGAGAAATCCAGAAAGGTTTTGAGTAGAAATGATTGCAGGGGCCATCCTACTTTACAAAGCTAGACTTCAAAACATGGCCAGATCTGCCAAGAAGCCGTGAGTATCGCTCCATCTGGGCTTCTGAGGTGAGGGTGATAAGCAGAGGTTACACCTGAACAGCATTCCCCCCACCTAGTTTCCCTTCCCAAAAGCCTCTCCACCTAGTAGTGTCACACAAAACTTTCATAAATAATTTGTTACCAGTCTCCAGAGCACAGTCTGTGGAAATTCCATCAGTGGCCTGATATCAGGGGATTTTTATCAGACTCAAGACAGAAGTGGTCTACCCTGACATGAGGCAAATCTCTTCACAGGTCTTCACTGTAAGAAAACTGAAATCAGTGCCTAGCAACACTCCCTCCATTCCTGTCAGCCTGGCTGAGGTAAAGCACCACACCACACCACACCACACCACACCACATCATCAAAAGCTCCACAGTATGCCAGGAAAGTGATGATGTCACAGGACTAGAAAAGGGTTTTTCTTTCATAGTCACCTGGTCTCTAAACAATCTAAATATTGGGTGGGCTTGATTTTCTTCCAATTCATCGCTCTCATTTAGCTGATAAGCCTTTTTGAGAAAGTTTCACCTCACATTTTCAACTACTCGTTCAATATTCCACATGAAATTTTAGCAGTGTATCTTAAACCAACATGCCTGTTTATTCTAAATCATTCATTACCAGGAAATTTAGTATAAACATTAACTCCAAATGGAAGAATTAGGTATATTAGTCAAGTGTTGACTCCAGTCCATTAATAAACCACATAACAAGTTAATCCTTGGTCTATTTGGAATACCTGGACCCTCAATGTTGCCATCTGCATTACAGGCACCTCTGCCCCATATTAATCATTTTTTTCAGACTCATCCCCATCCATGCTTTTTAATGACCCAAAGGCACTAAAGATCCAGCTTAAATGACTGTAAAGAAAATTACCTTCTCAGTTATAGCTGGGAAAATATCTTAGCAGCTGTGTTTTCACTGAAACAGCCATACTATCAAAAGATTTGCAAGCTACTTCACATTTATTATCTCCCATTGATATTTAATAATTTCATTCTCAAGCACTTCAGCCTAATTTATCCCTTGAACATTGGCAAAAATAAAATGGTGTTCTTATCCCACAGTGTCCAGAGGGAGCTTGGCTGATATTTAGCAAGAATGTGACTAGCCCAAAGGATGACAGAGGGTGCCAAGAATCCATCCTCCAAAAAAGGATTTAGCTGTTTCTCTCAGTTTACAGAAAATAAAAACCTCAGAAGATACTTTCTTCAAAATGATCCAAAGTCAGAACTCTCAAAATACTATACACTTCTAAATGTCCAGTCTTCTAATGAGGGAGCTGGAATCACCCTGTACTGTTGGAGAGAATCTGATACAGAAATGTTTTATGACCTGAGCCTGTAGATTCTTGCTTAGGTGGCCTAACAGAGCCTGAAAGAAGATGCTGGGAGAAGAAAGGAAGCAGGAGAAAAATGCCGCCTCACGGATGTAACTCTCTGGAAAAACTGCCACAAGAGTGGGGCTAGATAGAAGGATGAAATATCCACTAGGCAGACAATAGAAATAAGTGTAATCTAGCTTGACAGCCTGGGTCTTTACACCAATTCCTCTATTTTCACGGGAGTCCTTGCCATCCTGAGTATATTAAATGTACTTCTATTTTATACCAAATCACCAACCACCTGCCACCTGCCACCTGCATCTATATGGGAACAGCATACAGCCACCACTGAGACTGGAAAGACCCAGTAAGAGATGACTGAGCATTCAAGACAAAGTTGAATCAAGATTCCCTCCATCTCCCCTAAGCCTCTCCAGCTCCCATTAGTTGTCCTTAAGTCTTTGCATGTAAATGATAAAGGCAAGCCCGTGGGGCCTGCAGATGACAGTGCAATCTGAGGGCCCACATCCTGTTCTCCATTTCACTGAGGACTAAAACTTCTGCTGCCAATGAGCTGGGGCTCTGTGGAGAAAGAGGCTGCTGCCACTGGGACCCTTCCAGGAGAAGCTGCCCTGCTCTACCTGACAGGATAATCCTATGGGAAGGAGAGAAAGTCAATAGAAAAGAGTTGGGCTAAAAGGTTATGATGTTCTGCTCAGTCACATACTAATAGAAATACAAGATGCACAGCAGGCCCTTGAGTGCCCCATGCCCACTGGCTTTCTGGATCAAGTTTCCATGAGGTCCTAAAGACCTGGGGTTTCTATTCTCATCCCAGTTCCCCACTTCCCTAAATGAGTCAATAACCCTAGTCCACTCACTTGAAGAAAGTTGAATGAGCTGCTGTTCCTTATATCCGAAGGGCCTATCTAAAACCTCATTCATTAGCCAAGTATCACCGCTGAGCAAGCAAGCACGCAGCACAGCAAAGGTGATGCATTGGAGGTATGGGCATCATCCTTGGCTGCAAGGGCCTCAAACACATCGGTCCTCCAACACCCTGCTTCACCTATTTGGAAGTGACTATAGGGAAAGAGAGGAGGTCCAGAGCAGTGGTCAAACCAGCAGCATCACCCAGGAACCTGTCAGAAATACAGATTCTCTGGTCCCACCCAAGATGTGCTGAACCAAAAGCCCTTAGGGTAGGACCCATATCTATACTTAATGGTGTGTATAGATATTTATTTTAGGTGTACAACATTATAATTCAACATCTGTATATACTACAAAGTGATCACTCCCAAAAGTCTAGTCACTACCCATATCTCCATATAATTGACCCCTTCACCCCTCTTACCCATCTCCCAACCGCTTTCCCCTCTCGTATTCACTGACCTATTCTCTGTATTTATGTTTTTGTTTTTTTGTTTTTTTTTCAGATTCCACATGTGAGTGAAATCATACAGTAAGTCCTTTTCCTTCCGACTTATTTCACTTAGCCACCAAGGTCCATCCATGTTGCCACAAATAGCAAGATTTCATTCATTATTGCATTTTGTGTGTGGGTATGTTCATTCATCGATGAACATTTAGGTTGTTTCCATATCTTGGCTATTTTAACTAATGTTTTAATAGGCCTACCCAGAGGTACTGATACATGCTCTGGTGTGAGAACCATTGACCAGACGAACAAAAAACGCTGCCCGCACAGGGAGGTTACAAGAGGTTTGAGATCCTTTGAAGCAGTGAGCTGGATCTGAACCCTCAGGAATGAGCACTTTTATAACCTACTCCTCTCTACCCCTGCCTCTCAGGAAAAAAATTAAAAGAAGAGCTGGTTCTTTTCAGGGAATACAGTGATGGAACACCCAAAGAACATGGCAGTGCACAAAACAGAACAAGAATATCCAGGCCCCTGCTCTTAAGCACACTCAGTTCCTCCTTAACATAATGAACCTGGCAATGGGGCAGATAAGAGGCGATATTCAAAGCCTAATCTCATACACTTCTCAAGAACCTAGGAATTAGGGAGACCATAAATATTTAAGAGACTAGAATCCTTGCAACAAGTGGGAAAACTGAATCTGAAGCCCAGTGCATTCTGAGGAAGAAGCCCTCATTGCTATGACCATGACTTCCTACCTCTGAGAAGTAGTGAGCTAAAGACTGCTTAAGCAGCAGGGGCTTCCTGCAGTGACATATTGGGCTGCAAGGGGAAAGCTGATGGATGGAAGTTGGAAGATTAGTGAGGATTATGAAAGATGAGAAAGTTATTACACAGAGGTCCAGCTTTTTGTCCTTCTATTTCACTACTGCTTAGTAACAACCTGTACTTTACTTTTTGGTGCAGTTTTCATTGTTCGTTCCTTCATTCACCTCATTCAACAGTGAAGCTAATGTTGAGAAGATGGAGGTGAAAGTTAACAAGATGCTCTCATGTCAGGGCTCTGTATTTCCCATTACCTGCTCGGCTTTAGGTCTAGTTTCCAGAAAAAGAGTGTACTAAACCACCAACTAGACTGATCAGCATTTATATACCCTAAATTTTAGCAGTAGATCTATAATTATTGCCTTAGGATAAATTCCTAGAAATGGAATTACTGGCACAGTGGATATGAAATTATGCACGAAGATTTACACACAAAGATGATCATTATAGTTTTACTTTCAATGGCAAAAAAGATGGGAAACCTGATGTCTGCCCTGAAGTGGTTGGTTAAATAGATTGCAGTATATTCTTACAATGGGATTTAAAATGTTCTCAGAAGAGATTTAATGATTTGGGGAAAACACTTCTAATATATTAAGGGGACAAAGAATCAATAAATAGATACACTCCATCAGTGCTTATGTAAGTCTAATATGTATAAGAGTCCCCTGGAGATCTTATTCGAGGCAGATTCTGATTCAATGGGTTTGGGGTGGGGCCTAAGAGTTTGCATCTCTAATGAGCTCCCAGCTGGTGGGATTCTATCTCTTCATATTTTACAATCATAAAAAAAATGTATTTTTTAAGTTTAAATAAAACTTTATTTCAAAACATCCAGTAAAGGGAGATCTATAGAGACAGAGGGTAGGCAGTGGGGCTGGGGGATGGGAATGAGAGTAACTATAAATGGGCATGAATGATCTTATTAGTATGATAGTATGATAATAATGTTCTAAAGCATTTTATGATGATGGTTGCACAACTATGTGCCTTTACTAAAAATCATTGAACTGTATACTTAATGAATCATATGATATGTAAAATATGTCTCAATAAAGTTATTTTTAAAGTGTTTCAAAAATGACCAGGCAGGTTTTTTTAAATGATCACATAGCACTTCTAAAAAATAAAAAAATGAAAGAATGTGAAAATAATTTGAAGGCGCAAGACATAAAGAGTGTTCGTGTTTAATGGGGACAGAGTTTCAGCTTGAGAATCTGAAAAAGTTTTGGCAACAGATAGTAGTGATGGCTGCACAACAATGTGAATGTACTTAATGCCACAGAACTGTACACTTATGATGGTTAAAATGGTAAATTTTATGTTATGTATAATCTACCACAATCAAAATGATAATAATTAAATAACTAAATATAAACAGCTGCTTTAAAATTTTGCCAAAGAAGGGCTTCTTTCCCTTTGCTTCTTTCTTGAAGTCCCCAGTCTAGTTCCTGCAGGGGCCCGGTTCTGGCTTGGTGCTCCCGTTATAATGGGTTGAATGGTTACCCTCCCAAAAAATATGTCTACATCTTCATTCCAGGACCTGTGAATGTGACCTCATTTGAGAAAGGGGTCTTTGTAGATTTTCTTAAATTCAGGATCTTGAGATAAAGAGATCGTTCTGGATTATCTGAGTGGGCCCTAAACCCAATAAAAGGTGACCTCATAAGAGACATACAGAGAAGACAGACATAAGGTGATGTGAAGATGGAGGCAGAAATTGAAGTGATGGGGCCACAAGCCAACGAAGCCCAGGAGCCCCAAAAGCTAGAGGAGGCAAGGAATGGATTCTTCCCTAGAGCCACTGAACGTAGTACAGCCCTGTCGACACCTTAATTTTGGATTTCTGGCCTCCAGAACTATGAGAGAATAAATTTCTGATGTTTTTAAGTACCTAGTTTATGGTAATTTGTTGTGGCAGCTACAAGAAACTAATCTACTACTCACCAATGAGGCATCGAGGCTAGTTCCATCTGGAGCCCTGCCCCTTTGGGCCTGGCTGTGAGTTCCACTCAGATCCCAGGTTACTTCCCAAAATAGCTGGAGACAGGCCAACCCTGGTGGCAGGAGGAAGGAAAGAAAAGGAAGGCCTTGTGCACACACCCAGAGAGCCCATGTCATATTTTCAAGACTTGATTTTTCTAGAAACACTTAGTGACATTCAGAGGAATACTGATTAATTAAAAGAGTATCTATAAAAATGACTCTCTACAGCACAGCTGCTCCTTGCTATTATCTTGTCACCAATCTGAAGGGTCACAGTGTTGAGGGATCCTTGCCACTACAATAGGCTCTTACAGACAGATCGCAGCTCCCTTTTTAATTGTTTTCAGCCAAATGGTGTGCTGGTTACTAGCACCTTCCAACAATCACTGATGCATTTCCCCAGTTCAAAAAACAGACTACTGAGGCTCAACACCCGTGGAGGCAACTTGCAACCCTTTCTCTCATTGCAACCCCACTTTTTAAAAAAGATTCTTTCTTAGAAAAGCATTCAAGTTAGATGATAGAGTAACAGACCCTAAAGTTCTGAACAACTCTTTGAAAATAGGGAATAAAATCAGATGAATGTATTTTAAATGTCCATTTGTATTCAATAACTCAAGTCTCAGGAAATAAATAAGGAGAAAAAAAACTTCAAACATTGAAAAAAATTGTCATCTAATTTTACAAACTTAACCACTTCTAAGACTGAATATTTGTAACTGAAACAAACTGTATCCATATCCTTAACTTTCTATTCCCGGTACGTCATGCTATCAAATCATTGGTTCCAATTTTCCAGAGGTTACTTCCAAGACATTAGAGAATTCAATTAAAAAAAAAGCATGTTGGCATTCAAAGACCAACAAAATTACTAAATCTTTCTACTGGAAAATCCAGGCCACTGTTCCCCAAATGGGCTTAAAATGAACATATATCAATTATTTGACAACCATCTGGTTGCTAACAAGAGACTTTTGGAAATCAGGCTTAAAACACAAATGCAGAAACTAGCACAAAGTTCAGAAAATCAACAAGATTTAATATTCAAATCACGTCTCCCTCCATACTTTCTTACCAGCTTTTTGATTTGACATCTTCATTTTCCTCACTTGCTTATTGCCTTGACTTCTTCTCATGGCAAGAATATCATTAAAACTTCCTATGAGATTCTTTATAAATATGATGATGTCAAAATGAGATTTGTTTTCTAACCATGTATATCTAGAAAATGTGGTACACGATTAAGCTAAACTTAAAATAACCTTTTAGCTGTTGGCTTTTTGTTAATCAAAGAATATTACTGCTGCACAAAGATAAAATCTCAAATTTAGAATGTTATTTTAAGAAATACTAATATCCTGGGATGGTTCTATTTGTAGGTGACCACATTTGGGATATAATGTGAGGGGCACTGAAAACATACCTATCCAAATACCTCTCTCTCCTATCTTCCACTCCCCAGTCTTCTAGACTCTGAAATTTTTTCATCATCAGATTTAATAATGAACCCAAACAATGTCAGAACCAAAAGAAGCCTTACAATGCATCTGGTTCAACTCCTTAATTACACATATATGGTTATGTGCCTTTCCCAAAGTAAAGTTCATTCTATAACAAAATATTTCTGGAGCACCTAGCCAGCAATGGTCAAGCACAGTATCAAGGTAATGGGCAAAGAAGGATACTTCTCCATCCCTGCCCCACTATCTCTAAATTCATAATCTAGTCTAGTGAGAGAAAAAAATTTACATCAGAGCTTTGAGAGAAAAAGGTGCTCTCAGTCACAAGAACAGAAAGAATATTTTGCTGGTCTTTGCAAGTCAAAGTATTTGGCATAAAAGTTCTCAAACAGCTCAGAATGATTCACTTAACTGGAGGATCATAGTATACTGCTGCATTCTTTTTTTTTTTTAAAACACGTACAGCACCTGGTCTTCCTAGGTGGTCCCCCATCCAAGTACTAACCAGGCCCGACCCTGCTTAGCTTCTAATATCACACTGCTGCATTCTGATGTGCCGTGGCATGAAATGATTATGAGTCACAAAACCTTATATTCTAAGCAAGGGCAAAAAGTCAAGTAGATTCCAGAGTCCACTGATAGATGAATGGGGAAAAAAATGAAATGCGGTATGTCCCTACAATGGAATTCAGCCTTCAAAAGGAAGGAAATTCTGTTGCATGCTATAATGCTAGTGAACCCTGAAGATATTATGCTAATTTAAACAAGCCAGTAACAAAAGGACAAATACTATATGATTCCACTTATATGAGGCACCAAGAGTAGTCAGATTCACAGAGACAGAAAGTAGAAGGGTGGTTGCCAGGGTCTGGGGACAGGGAGAATGGGGAATTGTTCTTTAACAGGTATGGAGTTTCAGTTTTGAAAGATGAAAAAGTTCTGGAGATTAGTTGTAGAACAATGTGAATGTACTTGACCTACTGAACTATACTCTTAAAACAGTAAGACAGTAAATTTTATGTTGTGTGTATTTTACAATTTAAATGTTTTAAAGTAAAATAAAATACACCTAATGAGATGAGCCAAATTTGGTTAAAGAAAGATTTTTTTTCTACCTCAAGCTTCCAATATTCTCTGCATGTCTGGGGCCATGGTGGGACACAAGAAGTCAGAGTAATAATTCTAATACAATCAGGCATTTTCTTCAAAAGAATCAAGGATGGGGTGGAAAGGGAGAGTAAGGAAGAGGGAGAACCAATGAAGCAAGACTGGACAGCAGATGTTAACTGCTGAAACTGGATGATGAGTATAAAAGGGTTTGTTTTACTATTCCCTCTATTTTAGTATATGGTTGAAACATTTCTAGTGATAACCAATAAAAGTGAAAAGCTGGTCAAGAGAAACTTCATTCTCTGGGCAAATGCAAGAGCTTATCCCTTAGATGTCTAGTGTAGCTGGTTATCTTCAAGTATATCCCGGCAAGGCAAAGCATCTGACACTCTGAAATCAATTTAAGAGCAGCAACAGTATAAGCAAATACTGTCATCATTCTAATCCTTCTTTTTAGCTTTTTGAAGGGGATACATTTACATCATTCAAATCTTTAAAATAAACAACCTTATATACAATTTAGCTCCCACTGCTCCAGTTTACCACTCCCAGTAATTTCCAATACCATTCACTGTAAATAGTTTCTTGGGCATCCTCAGTTTTTTTTTAAGTAAATATCATACTAGTGTATGATTCACACTGTCTTACACCTTGCTGTTCTCCCTCAACAATATATTTGGGAGGTCTTTCCAAAATGGCAAAAAGCATTCATATTCTTTTTTCGGACTATAGAAAAAAGAAACATCCATTCAATTACATGGATGTATGCTAATTTACTCTTCCCAAGTTGATGGACAGTTTGGTTGTTTCCAATATTTCCATATTGTAAACTATATATACCTTTGTCTTGAACAAAATTAATTTTATTAAAACAAGGTAGCTCCATATATAATGGGCCTGTTACACAGCTTAGCAAAATCATGTCACTATTATCTTGGGCTGGTAGAACTGCTCCTCTTCTTGGATCTCTAACCCTTTGAGGTCAGCCCAAGCTAAGTTAAGCTCCCCCACAAAGCATTTCTTGACTCTCTAGCCCACAGTGAGCACTCCTAACTTCTTAATGTCTGAACTATACATTCTCATGCAACTTTGTGTCTATTATTATATATTTTCCAACTGTTTGATGTGAATTATGTGGTGCTGGGGGCCATAACTATTGCCTATACTACCTCTGTATCTGCACAGCACCTGGCAGAGTTTTAGCAAAGAGAACATGATCAATAAACACTGATTAACTAGAGTCAGTAAATGCTTCCCTTTCTCAGAACTCACAGGTTTTCTAGACCTGATATGTTCTTCAGAGAAGGGTTCTAGCCAGTTTTGCTTTGTGAATTATTGTAAAATTATAATCAAATTGTGATTCACTGCAAAAAAAATCCAAACCCAACAAACTGAGTCCTCTTGGCATGCTCTACACACAGAACAGGAAACACCGTGACATTCGGAAGGTGCCCGACATCTTAATTCACAGGCACGAAATGATATTTAAATAGCATCTGTAGTGGTGACACAGCCAACATATACAAGAAAGCTACAAGTAACATTCATGTGGGGTAGAGAGACACTCTCACACTTTTAAGGGTAAAATACCATCATAATTCTCAGTCACATTTTAATTTTACTCTCCTATGTAGTTCATTCATTCTACCCATATATATTGAGAATGGCACAGAAGGCCTCTTTGATGAGGTTTCTTCTGAGCTGAAACCTGCATGACAAATGAGAGTGGTAGATCAGGCGAGGAGACTTCTCCCAGGCAGCTGCCGGTCATGGGCAGAGGTACACAGATGACAAATAAAGTTCCAATATAATTGGTGTCATAGTTTGAATTGTATCCCCCCAAAGTTGTTAAAGTCCTATTCCCCAGTACCTGTGAATGTGATCTTGTTTGGAAATAGGCTCTTTGCCGATGATCAAGAGGAGGTCATTTGAGTGGGCCCTAATCCAACATGACAGATGTCTATAACAAGGAGAAATTTGGACATGGAGACATGCACACAGAAAGAACGCCATCTGAAGATGAAGGCAGATTAGGGTGATGCATCTACAAGCCATGGAATGCCAAAGGTTGCCAGCAAACCCCCAGAAGCTGGGCAAGAGGCCTGGAACACACTCCCTGTCACAGCCCTCGGAAGGAACCGACTCTGCCGACACCTTGATCTTGGGCCACTGGTTTCCAGAACTGTGAGACAATGCATTTCTGCTATTTAAGTGGCCCAGTTGGTGGTACTTTGCTCCAGCAGCCCTAGCAAATGTATACTGTGGATATTAGGTATGGTATACTTATAACACAACAAAAGTTGCTTTCAGTCAATTTTAGCAAAATCCATATCCTAAACAAAATTGTACCTGGACCCCAAGAATGTTAAGAGATTAAAAGTATGAAAAGAATTACTCAGAAGAAAATACTTCATGCTTGCTACACCCATGAAGCACTCACCTCCTCTGATTCCAGGAGTTCTTTGCAACCCTGTTTGAAAAGGACTGAAAAGTACAAAACAAAACAAAACAAAAGAAAACAAACAAAACAAACCCTTCAAATCAGGCTGAGGGTAGAAAACCAGGGTCGGGGAGGGATTATTGTTTCTATCATTATTAAATGAGCATTATCCCCAGCACTATTAGTGAGTCACTACTATAAGTCAGGTATAATGTCTGTCCTTCACATCAACTCTGAAAGGTAGGTGTTGTAGTCCTCTCTTCAGAGATTGTGGAAGCAAAATTGGAGGAGCTGACTTACTAAAAGCACCTATATTCATTTGCCAGGGCTGCCATAACATATACCATAGACCAGGGGACTTAAGCAATGGAAATTTATTTCCTCGTGGTTCTGGAGACCAGGCATCAGCACATTTGGTTTCATCTCTCCCTGGCTTGCGATAGCCACCTTTTCACTGTGCCCTCATGGGGCCTTTGCTCTTGTGCAGGCACATCCCCAGTATCTCCCTCTGCCCCAATCTCCTCTTCTTATAAAGACACCTCATTTTAACTTAATTACCTCTTTAAAGGCCCTATCTCCAAAAACAGTCATATTCTGACATACTAGCAGATAGGGCTTCAATATATGAATTTTAGGAGGACAGAATTCAGGCTATCATAGCCCCTTAAGGAAAAAGGCAGAGCCCACATTCCATCCCAGAGCCATTTGGCTCCAAAGGTCATTTTCCTTGGATCACACACTGCCTGCCTATAAAAATCCCTCTTTCTCTGCTATAAAAGAAAATATATTATTGAACAATAAGAAAAATAAATGAAAGTTCTTCGGTTGGTTTCATTTTAAGAATCTCTGTTGAAGTTCCAGGCCATCCCCTAGGAAGCTCCCAAGAGAATTGTGTCAGCAGAGCCCTGGGTGTGAGCCCTCAGAGGGCTGGGGGGAAGGCAGAGGAAAGCCCCTTCTTCCCCTGCAAGAATCCCCACCAGAGCCAAAACTAAACAGACTTCAGCTTTCATTTTCCAGGGTAGGGGTCCCAATTTCTTGGGGCACCTCCTAGCATTTAACTAGAGCACCTGAACAGGAGTATGCCCTGAGTTGCCCCAATGTCAGGCTTACAACATAAAAGCAGTTTCCTAAGACCTGCTTTCCTCTCTGTACCTCAGCAGTTCATCCTAGGCCGACTCAAAACACTGTGGCCAAGACAGCATGTGAATGAACATTTACAGTGCCAATCAGAAAGAAAGCCCCCAAGTTCTCAGAAAACACAGGCTCTTCACATTGTCACCCAAGGATGTGGCAGCTGCTGTGCCCACTGGGGTTCATGGAACCATCTTCAAATGTCGGCCATCCTCCACTGCTTCAAATACCAAATCAATGAAAGATGGCAACCTTGCTGTGCCATTCCCCGGAGAGGAAAGCAACACGAGAAAGAATGAGGCAAGAGACCTTAGTAATCACCTCTCTGGGGGCCAGCAAAGAGGAGTGTTCAGGCACAGTCCTCTTTTACCAGCACTGAGACCCCATAAAATAAGGAGAATTATAAAGTGAGCAGCCAACCAAAATACAAAGTGCCAAACACCATGCTAGGTAGGGTAATGAGGACTAGAAACCAAGTGTTGGTACGAATTTTGTTAGGAGCCAAAACTGGTCAAAAATAAGATAATAAAAACAATAAAAGATCCAACAATGTAGTACTGACCATAATTATCATTTCTTAAAAGGACAGTGCAAAAAAACAACATGGATTAGGAGAAAACGGAATGGAGAAACATGAGAAAAGACTTTATGAAAGATTTAAAAGACGTAGAAAATGACTATGAAATGATTATATTACATATTTACATTTATATTTACATGTTACATTTGTACATTATACCATATGCCAAATGACACACTCTTCTATTTCAGAGAGCCATTGAGAAGTAAATATTACCACCTCTTGAGTAACGAAAGTCCATTTCTAACCACCTCAATTCTAATTGAGACATGTCACCAAATACTACCAGAAAGTTGCCTACCTGGGTACAGGCCTACCTTGTTTAATTGCATTTTACTTTATCGTGCTTCACAGATATTGTATGGTTTACAAACTGTAGGCAAGACCCACCCCCACCAGCAAAAAGGTTACATCTTCCTTTCTCGTGATACTTTATTTTAGTGGTCTGGAACAGAAGCCACAATATCTCTCAGATGTGCTTGCATTGTCTCCTAGCTTTACACCTGTACTTTTTACTCCATGGTTTAAAAAAAAGTAAAAGACAGTTTCAGACCAATCCCAGGACAAAAAAAGGAAATACATATTCCCCCAGCACCCACAAGGTCAAAAACCAACGCCTACAATGATCAATAGAGAGACCATGGTCTCCTCCTAATCAATTATGGCCCTTCCTATATTTGAGATTCAACTTTTGTTTTATTAATCCATAGTTTATGCTAGGCAGAAAAAAAATGTCTGATGGAAACAAGTCAAGCAATATATATTGTTGGTGGTAGGGCAATCTAGCAATATCTATGAAAATTATAAGGATACAAACTCTTCACCCAACAAGTCCACTGCTAGGCACTTATCCTACAGGTAGACTCACATAAAATACGGTGCTCTGTTGCAAGAGAAAAGTTTGAAACAATTCCAAATAGGGCACAAATTAAACAGAATAAGGTACAGACATCGAAATATACATTTTAACTGAAAAAAAGTAGTTGGACCAGACCTTGAATATTATTGTCCAGTTGGTGAGTTTTTAAAATGTCTTGCATATTTTTAATGTTTGCATATGAATGGAAAATTTCTAGAGAATGAAAAAACAAGAGGAGAGTAAAGTGGGGAACTTTATTCAAGCTTTTCTGTACATTCTGAAGGTTTTTACCACGGGTTTATCATGTTAAACACGTATAAGAAAAATCCATGAGCAATAAGAATTCATGAGAAAATAGCCCTAAATTTCTCTCAGCAGTGAACAAAATTTTAAAGGAAGATTCGGTGATTTTTTTCCTGGGCTGTAATTCCTACTCAGGAAATAGCCCAATACACTTAGGGGTGCTTTATTAGTCATCATTTAATCAGAAAACCAAAGAACTTTCTACACCCCATTCCGCGAAGCCAGTGCATAATCAAACTTTTATCAATGCATTTTCATAATTTTAAGGGGTTAAGGTGTGTATTATAATCAAAATACAATCCAGCATATTACGAAGTAGATATCTTGTTCAACTAATGCTAAAATTTCTATAAGGAAAAAAAAGCTGTGAAGGGCTTAAAGTGCACAAGTGGATCTTCATCAAGTTTTGCATGTAACAGCAAGCACAAAATTAGAAATCAAACAAATATACACAAGTGGAGATCGAGTGAATAAATTATACTGTAATCATACAATGAAATAGTATGCAGCAATTAAAGATTTTGTAGCTCTATATTGTAGATATGAAAAGATATTTGTGGCATGTTTAAGCTTTAAAAAGCTGATTATAACAGCATTTGTGGCATGGCCCTATTTGGAAAATGATATACAAATTTATACATGTGTTAGAAAAGGCTAGGAGATACAGCATAATGTGAATCATGAATATCTCCAGGCAGTAGGATTACAGGAGATTTCATATATTTCAGCTGATATCTATTCTAAATTTTATACCAAAAAAATTAATTATGTGATTTTTAACTTAAAATTGTCCCTATCTTATCCTTCCTTGAGAGACCTAATGCAATTCCATGAAAGCAAATTTAACATGAAATATGTTGCTTGTTCTCTTCTCCGCCACTTTGGGAGTCTTTTGATAGTTTTTCTGATGCTTTAGAAAAGAGGGAGAAATGACAGGTCTAACATTTTCAAGGTTGTCTTTTTCCTTCTTTTAAATATTGTTATTATATTTAGGCCAGTGGTTCCTAACCAGGGACAACCGTATCCCAGGGGACATTTGACACTATCTGGGGAGATTTTTTTGTTGTCACAACTGGGGAAGGATGGAAGGTATGTGCTACTGGCATCTAGTGGGTAGAGGCCAAGGATGCTGCTAAACATTCTATGATGCACAGTCCCCCCACAATAGGCTTAACCAGTCCCAAATGTCAACATTGAAACCCTGTGTTAGCATAATGAATCTTCAGAGGATTTCCTAATCTCCTATACACAGCACTCTCAAATAGCTTTGTGAGCATGTCAGGCTGAGAGGCACGTCTGGTACAGTGGAAAATGTGCTGATGATGAAGGCAGACAATCTGAGCTGAGTCCTGGCTCAGCAGCTTTTCTGGCATTCAAACCTCAGGCAGGTGACCACATCATCTTGACCTTCCATCCTCCTTTGTAAAATGGAGATACCACCACGTACCTCATAGGTTGGACAAGAAGTTTCAACACTATAATGTAGGAGGAAGGGTGTTGGAAACTATAAAGCACCACACACATGTGAAAAGTATTATTGCTCTAGGGTTACCTATGAAGCACATGCAGGGTTTCAATGGGTCTTCACCCAACACACTCCACTGCCCTGAGTCACATATCACAGCAGTGATTTTTACTAAATATTGGGACTGAAAAACAAAGAGTGCTGTTTTTATGCTATGTGTTCCTTGGCTTAAATTGTGAGGCAGCAGAACTTAGAAGTCAAATGACAAGGTCTGAAGTCAGACTCCTGGGAAAGAATTCCAGCACTACCTCTCATTAGCGGGTTGACTGTGCAAAGTGACATGGCTTCACTGTGCCTGTTTCCTCAGCTGTCTATCCAAACCAAAACATTTCAGAGTGAAATCATTTATCATCTGAGTCAGAACATTTCAGAGTGAAAGGCGGTGCTATCGATATCAATGCCAGGACAAAAGGCATACACCAGAACTGTGCCCTGGCAAACGGGAATATAAGGTCACTCTAAGGATGAGGATATTAATAGTACTCACCTCACAGGCTTGTTGAGGTGACAAAAGAAGATAAAAGAAGCAAAGCACACTATTAAATCCTAGCTAGGATTTTTCCCCCTTTCTCCTTCCATTTATTGTACTTAGCGCCCTGGTATGATGCCAGGTGCCAAGAAATGAATGTTAAGTCAGGTACACCCACACTGTCCCCAGTGGGTGCCTCTTCTTGTACAGTCCCAGGACTTTTATTCCACCTAGGTAGTCATGACAGATACAGAACTAAACCTAAACCCACAATGAACACTGTAGGTCAAGAACACCAGGAAACACCAAACATGCAAGAGTTCAAAGTCTCCTTCACACACATATGAAAACAAAGACAAAGAATGAGAGCTTCTACAATCAACAAAGAAAGAAGAATTTATTATTATCCCAAATTCCCTGATTAAAGGAAGCTATTGCGGTTTGACTAAAAGTTAGCTATCAATGCGTCTCACAAAGGCATTAATTAATAAGACTTTGATGCCTTACAGCATGTTAAAGTATTTGCTCCTTTTCCTTTCTCACACATCCCATTATAAAAAATTGTGTACTATTTGTCTACCTAGACAGCCTTACAGAACTCACACATTATGAAAGTTCTTCTACCTTGCTTTTGTATTGAGATGCACTTTATCTTTTGCCAAGAAATAAGCAGCTTGAGTCAGTATGGGAAAACAATTTTCTCTAAAAGTCAATACCATGAGAGGTAGATGTTCTTTATTTTACACAAAAGTTCATCGACTTCTAGGGTCTTGGGACGCTAATCACACATTCTCTTTCCTTTCCCACCCCACCCTCATTTCAGAAAAATTGATCTCAATTACTCTCACCATAAGTCCTCACACTTGACTATTTCCATACACAACTGTAGGGCCTTGCCCTTTCCACCTCTTTCTCAGTCACATTACACCAGGCACCTTCTCATTCAGCTGCTTTTTATACCCATTTCTGATGGCCTTGTTCCATTCCTTCAGCGGCTGTTAGATCTAAAATACCAGTTAGGCCCCATCAGTGAAAATACAAGATACGGACCTCTACAAAGAGAGATTCTATCAAGTAAACGGTATGTGCATAATTCGGAACAAATCAAAGGCACATCAGTTTCTGTTGTACTCCATGCCTGTCTTGATTCAAATAAGCTTAAATCAATGGTGTGCTGGTTATACAAATATGTTCAGGGTGCAACGATTCAATAAGCTGTACTCTTATGTGCATTTATGTATGTATGTTATACTTCCATAAACATTTTTAAAAGTAGCTTACATGGTATAAACCTCTATGTAAAGTACGTTTTACATATCACCTACACTAGTGTTTTTTAAACTGTTTTCCACCTATGAGTTGTCACCAGTTAGTAAGCCACACAATCAATTTAAAAGGTCCTCATCAGCATTTTTTTTGTCATTGTAGTAGGGAACCTTAACTTGAGATGTACTATCTTAACAAATTTTTAACTGTATAATACAGTACTGTTAATGATAGGATGATGTTGTACAGCAGAACTCTAGAATGTATTCATCTTGCATAACTGAAACTTTATACCCCTTGAACAGCAACTCCCCATTTCCCCTTCCTACCCAACTCCTGGCAAGCAAGATATGGTAACAACCTAAATGCCCATTAATGGACAAATGAATAAAGAAAATGTGGCATGTCCATACAATGGAATATTATTCAGTCTTTTAAAAAGAAGAGAATTCTGCTATATGCTGACCAGCATTTTTAAATGTAATGGAGAATATCAGAGTATATCAAACACAGTGAAGGCAACTACTGTTTCAAGAAACATATTGTAGTCACACATATGCATACTAAGTTGCCAGTCTGGGAGGATTATTTTGTTTTGTTTTTTGAGTTTTTTGTTTACATGGTAAAAAAAAAAAACCTGAGTAACACTGAGTACACAACAAATAATACATGGATTTGGAAGCAAGAGAGACCTGGCTGATCCTGGTTGGTTACAAAATCCCTAACCTCTGTGAGCCTTCATTTCACCATCTCTAAAGTGGAGTCATATTATCTACTCCCCAGAGTTGTTGCAAAGTATCAATAAGTTGGCAAACACCCCACCACAGAGCACTACTTAGACACTGTCCCCACTCTTACCGCCATTTATGTGGTACTCTGGGCCAGGCTCTCTACCTGTAGGAAGGACATTTAAAGGAAATGTACGAAGAGGGGCCGTGCCAAGGCTGAGCTCCCATCATGTGACCCCTTCAAGCCTCCGGAGAACAAACCACTAACATTTGAGAGCAGCAGGGCAGGGGAGAGCTAACACCCAGCACGCTAGGTAATAAATCATCTGGCTTTGGATTCTGACCAGAGAGAAACCGCTTTCCAAAATAAAAGGGTTTTCCCATTATTCTTGGAAGGAGGTTGGGAAAGTAAAAGGGGAAGAAAGCCTTGATAAAGAAATGAGCATTTATTCTAAGCAAATCACTTTGAAGACAGGTGGTTTTCATTTTGAGAACAAGAATGATACTTAAAACAGAGGGTTACTCCATACACCAGCCACAAGCTTGCCAGGAAAATGAAACAGGGCCTTGGGGGTTACAGACTGCTCTTAAAGTGCCAACGCAGTGATGGAAGCAGATGGGGCAGGGAGGGACCAGTACAGAAAAGATAGAACTGTCTTTATCAGCTTGCAGTCACAAGCTATTTAAAAGTCATCCACTATATTCGTCATTCAAAGCCTTTATTCATTCAACAAATAGTTATTGAGCATCTACTATGTGTCTAGAACTAAGTTAGGTACTGGACTGGAGATACAGTGGAATAAGAAAGGCAAGGCCTCTGCCCATAATGGGGCTGAAATTCTAGTAGGAAAGACAACAGTGCTAAATAAATCAATGAAGGAACAAGGGATTTATAGACTGTGATGTAAGTGTTCTGCAAGAAATATATATTGCTGCGACAGGAAGGGAGAAAGAAAACTTAAGATGGAGGAAGGCCCTTTCAATAAGACGGCCCAGGAGTGCTTCTCCCAATAACATCCGAAAGCAGAGAAAGCCAGTCAGGCAAAAGCCAAAGAAAGGGCCCAGCAAGTGCCTGGGCCCAGAAGCAGGAAAGGACTTGGCAGGAGCTGGAGCACTGGTGTGGTGGAAGTTGGTGACCAGGTGGGAGGGTGACCACAAAGAAGCTGGGTAGGTAGGCAAGTGCCTGACTATACAAGGCACAGATAGCCATAGGAAAGAAAGTAGACTTCAGTGGAAAGCAACAGAGAGCTACTGAAGTTGACACACTGTGATATATAATTTGACGTTGACTATGATAAAAGGCACTCAAATCATCAAACACAAAACAAAGTGTACAGATGATACAATGTTTCCAAAATCAGTGATAAAAAAATAGCACTGTGTTAGAGCTCATGGATACTGTTATTGAGGAGTCTTGCCAACTAGAGGCAAACAATTTTAACCTAAATATGATATCAAATACAAGAATACAATGGGGGGAAATGGTGCGAGAACTTGCGATTGACAAGAGAACATTATTATTAGCAACTAACTCAGCAAATATAAGGCACATAGAAAAGCTAACGAACAAGACAGGCCCTAGAAAACCCCCTAAACAAACGAACACATATAATGGTGGAAAGGCAACTGGGAATTGAATGATGTACATGATGGTTGCCTAAATCCACGAACAGGTTAACTAAAACATCGGATGGAAAGTCATGATGGCAGTGCCCTACACCTACTTCTGAATCAGAAATCAGATGAGCTGCTGAGCAGTATTCTTCAAGATTTTTCTCGTCCTTTGCCTTGGCTGAATATAAGTATTCGTAACTTGGAAACTCAAAGTTGAACCAGAAATGGCTCTTCTGAATTATCACTCCCTCTCTAGGACTCATAACAGCCTCCTGACTTAGGTCCCCAGTCCCCACGATCTTTAATGCAAACATATCAGTGAGACATAAGCATAACCAACTCATACCTTCTCCTTGGGACCTCCTTGTTCTGTGGTGGGGGTGTCACTTGTCCATGACTGAAAGGGCAACCTGGGGCTATACACTTGGGAAAGGCCAACTGGCTGACCTTAAGATCAAATCTATGATACCAAGAGAATTTGTTGGCCACGAAGGCTGTCCTAAAACAAGCCAGAAACAGCAACATGGGTGCCATTTTCCAGAGCCCAGCACATTGCCTGCATTGATGGTATAATATCCCATTAAGGGGTAAAAAGGGAAAAAACACAGTACTCAGCCAGAGGCTACCATCTGCAAGGCACTTTCACATTCATTACTTCCAACAATCCAGCAATTCCATAAAGTTCAATGTTTGCGATTTTAAGATGAGGTAAGTAAGACTAGGAGAGATTCTTGTTAGTGGCTCAAGGCTATAGTTAGCTATGTGAGGCCTGGAGTCTTGCGCACCAGCTAACATGTAGCAACAGGAAAGTGCTCCAAATGGACCCTGATCTAGTGACTTTCTATTTTACCTCCCATCTCATTCTTATCTCCTCCACACTTATTCCTTCCCACTGCAGGAAAACTGGTTCATCCCAGACTCTCAAATCAGCCAGCTGCCTCAGAAAAGTTGCCTGTTCCTAACCCTTGATCACCTTCAAGGATACTTCACTGAGCAAAAGGCCGCCTGAGGTGGGGGAAGGGGTGTTGGCTGGCTGCAGCTGTTCTGTGTGCAGTGTCTCCTGGAAAAAAAAAACTCATCTATAATGGTCAGGAGAAGAGCCATTACACCAGATGACAGGGCTGTTCAAAATCTTTATAGATGCCACTACAAAAGAAACTCAGCCAAAAGCCACTTCTGTCACAGAAGAGGGCTTGGGGGAAGAAATTTCCTTCCACCACAAATAAGAAAACTGAGACCTGGGTCCAAGTGAAAAACGGTGTTGCTCACCATCTGGGAAGGACTGAGCCAGGACCAAATTCCCCATCACACCTCCCTCCTGACCTATGAAGTGGTCAGACAATAGGCTACAAAAGATGCAGACATAATAACAATTCAAACAGATGTACGGCCTACTTACAATCTCCGACGTATCTGCAGCACTTGGGGCTTTGGCTGTAGAAAGCTCCATTCTGTGGAATAGAAAATGGTGATTTGGGACTGACTGTGTCTAAACTCCAGGCAGGAGTGTGGTCCGTGCTCGCAGAGAACTCCAAGTCCCTCTGATTCACTTGGCAGCTGAATTATTCTAAGCATCCTGTCCCATACTCAGCCCGCCTTGCCCCTCCCACTACACATTCACACTGGGTGGTTTTTTTTTAATTCTCTCCACTTATTCCTATCACAAATCAAACAAAACTCATTTTTCAAAATTAATCTACTCACTGGTACTTGATAGTATGAAACCTTTATGACCCAGGAGGAGAAAGAGGAAGAACCACCACCTAATTAGGAAGAAGTTGTAAGTAACACTGAAGAACTGGAGAACCGCAAAGTCTGCAGTAACAGCAAAATGGAGATTATTCGAGACAGCTGAAACACTCCACCCAGCCTCCAGGAGGGGACATGCACGGGAAACAAAGGGCATATGGTGTTTGCTTTCTTCAACATCCGTTCTCACCATTAAGAGCTGCACCAGCAAACGCTCATTACTTACATGAGGATAAACCTCACTCCAAAACAGACTTGAAAATACAGCTCACAATCAAATAAATAACTTTGCAAAGCAGAGGCCTACCTAAATTTTTTTACTATGTGTAAAACAAAATTTAATAAAGTCCAAAGAACTGGCAAAATGTCTATTTGGCTTTGTGGAGCATGAATTATACTTGAAAAAAAGTCAATTTCTGTTAATTTCAAGTTTATATAGTAACTCAGATACTGACATATCCAGGACAGGATTTTATTCACCCCCACTCCCAACCCTGGGGAGAGATTCCAAGGGGCTAACCGAATAACTGAGTGATTTTCCATTATTTACTGCTAGTCGTATATTTAAACATTTCTATCCTACAGCAAACAGGTTTTTCTAATGTGACTTAAATCATTTATCTCCTACATATGTTAATGTTACCGCTATCCCCACTACTGCCCACACTATTAAAAATTTCCAAAGGTTAACTTCAGTACACTCCCTGAACTGCTGAGACCTGAACTGATGACACTTTTCACAGAGACATAAAGCTAGAGACAGCTTCAAAAACATTCACACACTATTTTATTACTCACAAGCCTACCCAGATCAGCTCCCTTTCTCCTTCCCCACCAGAACCCAGTATTGGTCACTGGTGCCCACCCATCCCCCACTTAGGGCCAGGAACTAAGCTCACCCAATCAGACTGGAAGAAAGGACTCCTGCTACATACCCGCTGTGAACAAGGAAGCAGAGGGCCCCAGTGCCAATAGATGCCAGCCAACAACTGTCTGACAACCACAGAGACAGCAGCACCTGCGTGAAGCTACTGCACAAGGACGCTGTGGAAGAGAAATAGCAAGAGCACAGGTCTCTGATGTCACCTTGTATAGCTGATAACTCTGCCCTCAGGGTCCACTCTACCTCTGGCCTCTCAATTATGTGGGACAACAAACATCCCAGTTTAAGCCAGCTCCAAACAGGTTTCTGTTCTGTGCAAGCTAAAGAATTTCTGACAGGAATGAGCTAAGGAGTAGCTGGAGGGCTAAGAATAAGAGTTTTTAACTTGGCAAAGGGACTCCTTAAAGTAAATAATACACTCAGAAAACATTCCCATTAATGTTAAAGAAAAGGAGAAATTACAAAGATGAGTAGTTGCCGAGGGCTGGATGTGGAAATGGGTAGTGACTGCAAATGAGCACAAGGTTTCTTCTGGGGTGATAGACATGTTTGAAAATTAGTTTGTGGTGATGGTTACACAACTCTGTAAAAACTATTGAATGGGACACTTCAAATGGGTGAGTTTTATGGCATGCAAATTAGGTCTCAAAAAAGCTGTTTAAAAAATGCTACATGGGAGCAGATGCTCATTCAGGAGAAGTCACTGTTTGAATGAAATTTTCCTCCATCCACATCTGACAGCAGCACACCTCTGCTTAAAATACTTCATTCAATGCTTCCTTCCTGTTACCTCTAGAGTCCAAATTCCTTAGAAAGGCACACAAAGTCCATGTCAACTCCAGGCCTCATTTCCCACACTTCCCATCCTACTTACTGGCAAAGCTCACTTCCAGATACTCATCAAACCATTCCTCCTTCAGGCCTCTGCTCATTTTCCACCCTCATCCTGAGTCACTCAGGCCATCCTCTTCACCTTATCTATTCCTTCCTATCCTGCCTCAGTTTCTTAGATCTTTTGACTTTGGGCCCCTGTAGCATACTGGGCATGCACTACAATAGGTTGGAACTCTGTCTCTCCCATGAGGCTATACCCAGTGCCTGGAGCACCATTCCAGATATGATACATACTCAGTGAACATACAGTAACTGGTCTCATCTATTTGAGGAAGGATGATAGCTTCTCCTACAGGTCACTTTTGTCATCGAGGTTGGGGGTGGGAGAGCCAGAGGTAGGTTCTCAGAGTCCTGGCCCTCACCCACACCCACTTTCCTATAATGACTCAGGCTCAGCAAGGGACACAGGCACCCTCAAATGTGTAAATGGAGCCCTGTAAGAAATTACTTATCCCCAACCACGCTAAGCACTCCTCTACTTGAACCCTCCTTGATGCAGAAGGCAATGGTCACAATGCATGATGTCTCTCTCACTGTATAACCTTCAAAAAAAGAGAGGAAACAGCCAACCTTTTTTCTTCTGATTATGGGGCTTCCCTTATTTTTTTAACCCTTAGACAAGGTAAAGAGCTGGGGTACAGAAAGTCACAAATGCAACGAGAATGGGAAACACTTGGTTTTGAAGAAAAACTACACATTAAAAAGGGGCCACAATAGCTTAAGGAACAGAGAAGACTGTCTCCACCTGGTGTATTGTCTGCCTGTATGACTTCAGGGGGAAACATTAATAAGAAGATTTAAGAAATATTAAAAAGTCAGTTGCTAGGGTCTCCGTTATTAAAAAGAAAGAAAAAGTCATGCTGGGAAAGGAGCATCACAGAATTCGTGCTTCATTACAAGGACAACAGCAAACGGTCTTCCTAGCTGTCCCTGCTCTCCCAACACCACCAGAAATGAACCCCAAAGCCAGGAGCATAGGAAAGCACTGCAATAATACTTGAAATATTCACAATGGTAATTTCAATTCCTACCTCATAATCATGACTCCTCTTTTCCATATTTGGGCACCAGCTTCCCTGGACACACTCTGGGAACCTTCACAGACATTAGCTAATGCTGAGCAGGTCAACAAACTAACCATTATAAGTACTCTTTTTCTCCGTGCTGATTTAAGCCAGTCTGGATACAATCATAAAGAACTGGACAGTGCCCTGCTAAAGGTGGGTGGCTAACATTTCTCATGTAGTGTGGGTCAACAGGAAGCTCTTAGGATGACAGAAAGTTTATCTTAAATATCTCAATCTGATCCCTACACTGAAATTTTCAAAGTTGTCATTACTCCCCTCCCTACCCCAAAAAATAAAGCTGGCAAGTTTATTATCAAAGCATTTTAGTAGCTTCCCAGTGCCTAAAAGAAAATCCCTGTCTGGCCTCAGTCCCAGTGACTCTAATCCAATAGCTTTAGGAATCTAGTCCTTCAAACTCCCCCAACATGATTTGTGTGATCAACACAACCTGCTGGGTCAAAAAAGCTACTAAACATAGCATCACCTGGAAACATCTTAGAACTGCAGAATCTCAGTCTCCCCACACCCACCAATCCCCAGCCCCAACCTGAATCTGCATTTTAATATGATCCCTGGGAAGCCTATGGCACATTAGAGTTTGAGAAGCTCCTCCATCATCTGGCTTCAGAATCTTCTAGGCTGTTTTGTTTGCTTCCCCTTCATGCGTGGGGGAAGTAGCAGTGGGAGGTCACTGTCAGAATTCACATTCCAAAATTTTTCAGGATCTTACTGATAAACCACAGAATCAAATCTTGCTCCTTCCCCTCCCCTTTCCACCCTCCCAGAAACTACGAGTAATCAGATTAAATGTAAAGGGAGTCAAAGACTAGACACAGCCTGCCTTTTCAATTAAAGCAATACGTTTTTCCATTTGTGCTGGCAGCATCAACACGTGTATTACTGCGCATGTTTCAAGCTCTACATTGTCAAAGAAGCAGAACCTGCAACATCTTTTAGTAATAAAGGGCTTTATACGTGGAACCAAAGCATGCCAGGATAAATAATTCTTGGAATTTATGAGAACTACTAATTGCATGCATTCTTAAAAATCAATACACTTCAAGAAACTTTTTAAAAATTCATATGCTTATTTCCCTTCGTCAAATAACATCATAAGGTATTCACATGAAGTCGTGGTTTCAAGTGATTAAGTCTGCATATTCTTAAAAAATGCGCAGTAGCCATTATAATACCCAGTTCAGCCAAGATTCCCAGCAGGTTCTCAGAACCTGACAGATTTGGGTACTTCCTTATGCTAACTACAGTCTGTTGTTTTAACGTAGCCAAGGCCACCCAGATAATACTGTACCATAGAACAATTAGGAGTGAGAGGGTGCAGACTCTGTAACTTAACCACCACCCACCAGCTCAAATCCAGCTCTGGCATTGACTATCTGTGCTCCCCTGAACAAGTTACTTAATGTCTCTGGTGCATGAAAAGTGCTGTATAAATTTGCTGTTTTTCTCACCCAGAATGTCTTACTATGAATGGTACAGATAATAAAATTATGCACACAGTAGGTACTCAATTACTACTACTAGTTAGAGAACACTCCACCCAGACTGCATTTCCTTCAACGAATGTTTCATTGCAGAACACCAGCAACCTTTTAGTCTGTCAAGAGAGGTGTTTGTGCGAAAGTTTTTTTCTTTCCTCTAAAAGCAATAAAAAAAACCCCAGAAACCAATGGATGTAATTGCCCTCTTCATCCAATGTAAAGTTCAAAGTTCTCCCTCTTCAATCTTGTACTTAATATGGTTTATTTATGTATGGCTATTATTATAAAAAAATATATAAAAAGCATTTGAGCAGGTGAAAAATGCAGTCTCTAAAACAGTAGACTGGTACCAATAATGTAAGTTATTGAGATCACAAATGCTGATATCCAGAACATTCTGGATATTCTAGACAAGTACCAGACAATATGGCTTTCACAATATCAATACTATATAATAACATATAGTAGTAAAAGCAGAGGTAATTAGGATGTTGAAACTATTTAAATTACCCATTTTCATCTGGTTTTAAGCACTCATGACAAATGAACAAATGATACAACGTTCAATTTATATTTCTTAAATCCATTTCCCCAAGCAGTTTCAATAGCCAATGCTTTAATGCAAACTGAGTTATTGTAAGAACTAAACAACTACGTTCAGTCTTTTTCATCAGAAGCTCTACTTTTTAAGAATACTCATCCTTCTAGTTAGTTCTTACAATGCAATCATGCAAAGTCAGGCTCTGGGGTTCAAATACCAAGTTAATGTATCTGCAATCTCCATCAAGTCAGGTAACAGCTCTGAGCTTCAGGTTTCTCATCTGTAATATAGGAATATTCATTACCTGCAGTGTGTGATAGGGGTGCAGATTACCTGAGTTAATGTATGTTTTCTACAATTACAAAGAGGAGTAATAGTTTTACTAGATAAATGAGGCCACTACTCACAACAGCAAATTCACATTCCTTTTTACTCTGTGCCAGGTCCTGAAGTAGTTACAGAAAAATGTATAATACTCTCCTTGCCCCCAAAAAATAGGGAGAGAGAAAAGATTCTTACATGTATTTAAAGAAAAAGAAGAATGTGAGCAAGAGAGAACCCATCCACTACTTCCTCCATAGGTTAGCCTTGATAGTGAAACAGCTACAAGTCACTCTCATCAGCAACATTCCCATAGCACTGTTACCTTCCAAAGCATGAATATTATACTGAGTGGATTCAAGCTTGTTCAAGCCTCAAGGCCTTTGCACTTGCTGTTCTCTGCTTAGAGGGCTCTTAGTAATGGCAGAAGTCTCCTCATCATTCATGGCTGGAGTTACAATGTCTCCTCCCCCAAGAGGCCTTCTCTGATGACTTCAGCTGAAACCGCCCACACACTCCACCAGTCACCCTATCCTTCTCCCCTCTAGTGTTTCTTTGTTGCATGTTTCACTGTCTATAATTATCTCTTTGCTTGACTGAAGTTATGCTCTCTCTCCCCCATTAAAACGCGCCTAAGAGCACAGACCTTGCTAGACCCATTCCTAAACTGGCATCTGGCACGTAAAGGGCGCTCAGTGGACTGAGCTAGGTGATACAGGCAAACCTCAGAGATATTGTGGGTTCACTGCTAGACTGCCACAATAAAACGAGTTGTAAACGTTTTGCTGGTGGAGGGTCTTGTCTTCAGATTGTAAAAAATGCAACATCTGTGAAGTGCAATAAAGCACAAAATGAGGTATGCTTGTATATGTGTGTATAGTTTGATAGCTGCAATAGCTGTGTCATATCTGTGTCTGGTTCTGATGATTGCTTTGTCTCTCCTAAAAGAGAACAATTTATTTTAAAGTGTGCATGTTTATAAATTAAAATATATCACAATATTGCATGTTGATTCACTGTCCTTTAAACTAATACCCAACCATTATTATTAATATTCATGGGAATTCGAAGTTACTCATGGCAGATATTCAGCAAGTGTTGGATACCATGCTGCAATGTATCATGCAACACCTAGGAACCTAACGTCTCAAACCTTCAGACTGCCACTCCTCCTCCTACCCACATTTCTAATTTAATATAATCAGGGATCATATATAAATGAAAGCAGCAGCAGCAGCAGCTTGGTAAGAGACATCTTATGAAAAGAACATTCCCTTTTTACTTAAATAATTCACCATCTTAGATAATAGCAAATAAATTATATACTATGAAAAACTGAACCATTAACAGCTCTAAAACTTCAAATTAATCTTAAGGATTGTATATTAAATTCAATTAAACCAGATGAATATTTAACACACTCCTCTGTACTTAAGACCATTCCTGCCACTCTGGGAAATAATGGGTAGGCATGAATAACGTACCAATCCCTGACATCAAAACAGACACAGCGATGGGTTACAGGGCTTAGTGAAGCCTGAGTGACCAAGCAGTCTGGAAACAGCAAATGTATGCCACAGGCCAAGAATGGCTCTATGGTAAGTTCATTAGCAGAAAGAGTGACTTAATTATTTTTATGCTTTAATATTCACTTGCACATTCCAATTGAAAGGAATAAAAGGACATAGTGTTTAGTAAAGTAGATAAAGTTCATTTGGCTTTCATTATAATGACTGAAGACGGACTTAAGTTTGTAATAAGACTAAAATAGGATGGCTCTCCCCATGATGATTCTGCAGCTTTAATTACCATGTGTGGCTCTGTGAGATACACCCCAGGTAGAACTGCTATCAGGGTGACCAGTTAGACAACTAAATAACACACTTTCCTCAGCCTGAGACCCATCATTTATCAATTGTGCTGTGATGTTACAAAGGCTGTTTATCAATCAGCTATATGCCTGCATTGTAACAGGCTTGAAATTAGATTTCATATCCAGTTTGAGGACAGGGAACTGTGTTCAGCTTAAAGTTGGCAGCACCCTTGACTTGATTGTCACCTTAAAATATCTGATAATGGAACTCATTTAAACTCAAGTTTTAAAATAAAAGGATAAGTTAAATCAAATAAATATATCAGAGGCTAAAGAAGTAAGGTATATGGATTTTTAGCCACCACCACCAAGAGAAGGTTGCACTATAATTGCATGGATTATATATACTAAAGAGATCATCTGTCATGTGACAGTTTGAACCAAATAATAGTGTTCCTTGAAAAAAATATCAATAAGAACAAAGAAAGAATTTTTCAACATTTGAAACCACACAACCTGACATCCTCCATATTCAAATGTTTCAAAGTTCCTATCATGTGCCACCAGAGACTAATGTCATAATTACCCAGTTAACACAGAATAGCTAAAACTACTTTCATATGGCAGATGGTATTTTTTTTTATAGTCAGGTTGGCAATTATTCCAGTTTCAAGATTTGAAGATAAAAAAGTTGTGCACACACTCATGATTCTATAGCAGAGGAAAACAGTGAAAGGCTGAATTGTGAATATAAGCCAAGCTGTTAAATGGAAGTTACAAAATAATAGCAATAAACCTGATTCCTTCTCTATTTGTGCCCATGAAGGCCTCAATACTACAGTGTGACTACAACTTTAGCAGTTATAACTTGATAATTATGAATTTAAACAGTCATAATGTAGCTTTTGCCCATAATCTGTCAACCTATTGATTTAGGTGTTGTTTCTTTATTGTAAATCATATGTGGTCAGAAAGTAAACCCTGTGACCAAAGGCTCAGCAGGTAACATCACATTGCAGGCGAGATACCATCCAAACACGCACAGAATATAAGAATGTATTCTCACTTTAACACTGAAACCAAAGCCAATATATATTTTATTATAATCATGACTAAAATGTACATCCACAATAAATATTTTAAACACAATTTTAATTTACTTTTTCTTCCATAATGTGCAAAAACAGTCCCTTTTTAGTTTTTAACCAGGCACCCACTGTAGTGATACTAGCTATCTCAGATCTCAACTTTGGCCTTGGTTTCCAGCTAGGAAAACTACATTCCTGAGAGTTTCATGGTCACCAGTAAGTTCAGAATAAAAAGGTTCCAGTGTAAGAGGACGGTGCCATATCACCTGGAAACTATGCACAGCCTCAGAGCACCCTTTGCCATCACTGCCCCTGGCGCTTCAGGAGAGCATGGGTCGCAGGGCTCCTTGACTCCGTTTGGAACCACCTGCCTCAAGAAAGCCTAGGCAGGATGTGGTTTGGCTTGGACAACCTCTTGGCTTAGAAATGCAGGCAAGCCCACTTTGTTTTTCACACAGACTCCCAGACACAGGATATCATCTCTTTGTTGGTTTTCTTGAGAAAAATCTGGTGGTCCCAGAGGAAGTATGACAAGAAATGAAACACTCCTTCCTCTGTGACAAGCAAAACAGGCAGCAAAGTGCTAAAATGGGCTGCCTTCAGGTACCTCATTCCAAAAATCGGTGTGTGCATAGGGAGGCGGGGGGGGGGGCTTTTGAGTTAATGAGTGCTGTGACCACACATTAAAGAAACATTCACATTTTACCTTCGCTCTCCCTGAATTTCTCTTAAGACTTTTTTGTCTAATCTTCCTCAGTGGCAGAAAGATAATGAAATTTACCCATGAGCCCAGGGTACAGGAGACACAGTTATTTCAAATTCCTTTGTGAGTCAAGAAACTAAAATGAAACAAAATGCCTCCTGGTCAGCCCTTGAGGTATGCTGGCCACATGTCACATCTTTCAGGACAGAACTTGTGCTTTCAGGATGTGCCTTGGCTTGCTTTCCGGCCAACCTCACTCTCCTCCCAGGCAGCCGCCGGCCAGTCACTGACCTGGGGGGTGGGCGAAGCAGGGTGCTAGCCCATGTCCATCTGTCCATTTCTGTCGGACAGTCTGGCTAGGACCAGGGCATAACAACTTGAAGCTCTCTCTGCCCCACCCCAGCCCTTTCATTGGGTGTCATCTCTCCTCCACAAATAAACCTCCATACTCCTACCTCCTTCTCAGTGCCCACTGCCCACGGCATCCACCTGACAAACACCGTCTCTGTACTTTCCCAGTCATTCAGAGTGGCTTAATACTTATAGAAATAGCTGATATTTGTTGACTGAGTAAATGTATCCACTACTCTGAGTTGCCCTACACACGTGATCTCAGGCATCTTCCCAACTAGGACAGCAAAGAGCAATATTACTGCTGTTCCCATTTTTCATTGGAACAAATAAATGGATACTAAAAGGGATTAAATAACTTCTCCAAGGTCTCAGAGCTCACAAACTTAGACTCAAGCTTATAAGATCATTGGGCACTACTGCTCCCAGTCCAAGGCCTACGGAGTCCCAGAAGGTAGGCCTGGGTCTGCCGCTGCCACCCAGCACTCTCGGAGCTAAACACAGGCCTCAGGAAAGATGTGCTGAATGCAAGTGATCTGATCAGGGTCACAGGCCACAGCAAAAAAAGGTTAAAATTACTTGGTAGAAAGATAAAAGCACAACAGGCTTTCTTCCAGCACACAGTGTATGTGATATGGGAAGGGGGAAGATGGATTTTTCAATAGTATCCATGCTACAGATGTTTGTATGCATGTCTCCACCTTCACCCTGAAAAAGGTACTTTAAATAAAACTATTATTTTAAAAAGGTCAACACCAAGTAAAAGTTGAATGGGTGAGTTGAAAATCTAAAAATTTAAAGTTTAGTCATCATGCAACTTGTTCACAAACTTTTATTCCAAAAATTACTATTTTTATTTCAAAGAACAACCATTTATTCTACTTCATATTCTTTAATAAATGTAGAAAGATGGCACCCATTCCTTAAGGCTTCCTCAAATAAAGATTTCATGTGATGCATCAGATTTACTCTGTGGTATAAAATTGGAATGTTCTTCCTGTTTTTGGAGATGCTGACTTTTTTTTTTTCAAGTCAAAATTTATCAGCCTGAAGAATGTGTACACTTGGAGGGGTGTGATCCTAATTTTTTTAATTCTAATTCTTACAATGGTTTAAGAGCCCCTATAATATTGATCACGTTTTTTAAAAAAAAACCTTAGAGATATTCTGAACTTAAATACATAAACCTAATAAAAGAGTGTTACATTTTTTGGTTAAAAATAGTAATTTCCACTTATATGCCGATACTTGGACTAATTCTGTAAAGGAGACAAAAATGCCCCTAGTATGAACAACCCCTAGACCAGGTGCTCATCATTATTATTAATAATGTGTAGCTGAACTCAACATACATTATTATTTATTCATCCTTGTGTTCCCAGAGCTTCCTAGTATCTGGAAAACGATCAAATAACCAGCCCTTACAAAACTCTACCAGGATATTAGTACTGTCTCCTTTCACACACGAAGAAGCTGCTTCAGAGAGGGGAGGACCTGGGGGAGGGGTCTGGACCTAGGTGGTTACTCTCTCACCCCTACCCCACTCCCTCCCAAGCACTTTCCTCCCCTGTCTTTTAGAACATTCACTTGCCTGGCTCTTTTCTTCCCTACTGCCCATTCCTGCCAGTCTCAATGCTGGGGTGCCCAGGGTTCATCTCTCCTCTGGACACAATCCCACCCACCAAGTGACCTCATCCGGTCTGGGCTATGAAGGACTCCCAGATTCCCATCTCTAGCCTGGGCCTGGCTCCTGACCCCCAGGCCACATCCTCAACAAGCTTCCCAATGCTCAGTATAAAAACCTTAGGGTCATCCCTCCCTCCCTCTCGCCACACATCCAATCCTAACAGCAAATCTTGGTGGCGCTACCTTCAGAAATATCCAGAATCTGACCACTTCTCCTTGCTCCCACTGTCACACTTCTGGTCGTCCTTGGATTTCTGCATTGGCCTCTGAGCTGCTCTACTTCCATTCTTGCCCCTTGTGGTCTGTTCTAAACACGGTAGCCAGAAGGAATCAGTTGGAGCATCCCCAGTCACATCCCTCCACTGCTTGGAGCTCCTCTGATTACTTCCCATCTCACTCAGAGTCCCGAGACTTACAGTGGCCTTCCCCAGTCTGGGGCCCCGTGACCTCTAAGCTCATCTCCCGCTGCTCTCCCCTGGCTTTCCCCCTCCAGCACACCAGTCTCTGTTGTTCCTCCAACACACCAGGGACTTTCCCTGCTCGGGGCCTTTGCATGTGTTGTTGCGTCTGCCTGAAAGACTTCCTGGCAGATCCCCACAGGACTCCTTTCCTCACTTCCTCAAGTCTTGACTTAAAGGTCACCTTTTCATTGAGGCCTTTGCTGGCTTCCCTATCATAAATTACAATCTCACCGCAACATTCATATCCCCTATCCCCTGCTTTTTTTCTCCCACCAACATAGTATCTAACTTACTTATTATGGTTTACTGTCCATCTACCCCTCTAGGATATAATTTCTATAAGAGCAGGGATTTTTGTCCAATTTGCTCACCAATGTCTTCTTTAGTGTCTAGAACACTGCACACACTCAATAAACATTTGATGAATGAATGAATGGAACTCAGAGAGCTTAATTTACTTGTCCAAGGTGGTAGAGCTTAGCCGTGACTCCAAAACCAATGCTCTACATCAACAATTTGTGATAAAACAAAGATGCAATATCATTACACACTCAGATATCTACAAACCTGATAAAATTCAAACCAAATTACATAGCAATAAATCAATTCCCCCAACTCATCTGGTAGTTTCATTAATCTCCTATTCACTTTGAAGACAAGAGGGATTTAAAAAACAACTTAGAAAGAGTAACATACACCTGAGAAATACTTAAGTCATAAGAAGTTGAAGGATGAATGTACCTCATTTCCTGAGGAAAAGTAAATAAATCAGATCAAAATAATTTTCAATTTTAAGTAGACTTTTTTAAATCTCAGAAATAAACAAAAAACCCACTATTAACATTTTAGCATTTTTCCTCCTATACACAAGATTTGGTAGTTTGTATACCATGCTGCATATATAATTACTTAATACCACTTTTTCCTCTCTTATAGCATACACATTTTCTATATTGCTACATACATTATTATAGCCCCAAATTTTAAGGTTATATAGTATCTTATCACAAGGCAATGAAAAACAAAGCATACAACCAGCAACTAAACATGGAATCCTGCAACCACTGTTCAGTACATCTTCTTCAATTTGATTGCTAGCTCCTCCACTTAACCTGTCCCAGGTGCATTTGCTAGGGACCAGGAGGATTAGTTCCTTTGGAAATCCTCAAGCCATATTGCCTCTAAAACTCAAAACCTAAGACCATGAGCTATTTAAGAGGCCACGGCCACCATCATCCAAAGATTAAGAGCTGAGTTCCCAGTGGTGTCAAATAAGCACAAGTGCAGAGAAACAAGCAACAAAGAGAGTCACTCATTCAACAAACATGGGTAAGCACTGCTGTGCACCAGGCACTGAGGACACAATGCTGCACAGAGGCCTTGGAACTTTAGTCCAATAGGGAAAAAAGCCATTAGTCAAATAGCCACAAAAACAGAGTGAAAATCCCAAGAGTAACAAATGCTACTGAGGAGAGAAATATGGTGCTACAAAGGCTTGTAGAAAATAAGTATTTATAAGATTCAGGAGGTCAAAGGTTTCCCTGGAAAAGCATGAGTTGAGTTCTGGGGGTAAGAAGGTATTAATGGGGTGCAGGGATATGAGGTGGGCGATGAGGCCGAAAGGAAAGGCACAAGTCACAACACATAAGACCATGATCACATTCAAGAGTTTAGCCTTTGTCCTAAAAACTAGGGAAGGCTGAGGAAGGATTTTAAGGGTATGTGGGGTACATGAAAAGGGGGTATGAGCAGATTTGTATTTCAAGACCACCAGTATAGCCTCAGTGTCATGCAGAAGCAATAGGGGCATCAGAGCAGACCTGGGAGGAGTATGCCCAGACTAGGCCCAGGGTTGGGTCCTGCATCCAGGCCCTTTCATCAGCATAGTCTCCCAGAACTGTACTTTCTCTTGCCCCTCGCCCCACTTCTCCCTTTCTTCGCTCTACTCTCTTCCCATTATGCTTCTATCATTGGCTCTGCCAGTCCCCAGGCCAACCAGAGACAGGCCAAATAGTAATGCCTCTTTATACCTTCTCAGAGCAGGAGATGAGACTTCTGTAAATTCCATCCGTGAACATCACAACACAATGACAGAATCTGAACATGCAGAGAGATGACTGGAACATCCAGGACAGGATAGAGAACTGTGGTAGATGGGAAAGTGGCTTTTTTAATGGAATGAAAAACAATAACAAGAGTCAGGAATCCTTAGACAAACCAGTGCTCGGACCCATGACCAGAGATACAGATGTACAGACTGTACATCAGGATATTTTAAAGCTCCTCATGTGCAACCAAGGTTGAAACCCAGTGACATTTTTTTTTACTTTTTATTTTGAAATAATTATATACTCATGGGAACTTACAAAAATAGTGGATAGAGTCCCGTGAACCTTTCACCCAGCTTCCTCCAGTGATGATATCTTATATGACTACAGTATAATATCAAAACAAAAAAAGTGACATTGGTACAATGCTGTTAGCTACACTACAGATCTTATTCAGGTCTCATTAATTTCTCTATGCACTGATTTGTGTGTGTGTGTGTGTGTGTGTGTGTGTGTAACTATGCAATTTGATTCAATGTACAGATTTGTGTAACCACAGTCAGAATCAAAAGTCAAGATACAGAACTGTTCCATCTCCACAAAAGAACTCCCTTGTGCTACTCTTTTATAGTGCCACCAGTCCTCCCCTACTCTGCCACTGTCCCTTGGTAACCAGTAATCTGTCTTCCAACACTATTGTTTTGTCATTTTGAGAATTTAATATAAATGGAATCATACAGCATATAACATTTGAAATTGCTTTTATTCATAAAGCACAATGATCTTGGGATTCATCCAAGGTATTCCTTGTATTCATTCCTTGTTATTGCTGAGTAGTATTTCATTGTATGAATGGACTAGAGTGTGTATAACCATTCACCTACTGAAGGACATTTAGGTTGTTTCTAATGAGTACAATTGTGGGGTCATATGGCAAATGAATAATGAGCTTTAAAGAAAATGCTAATATTTTGCAGAGTGGCTGAACCACATCCCATCAGCAATGCACAAGAGAACCAGTTTCTCTATATCCTCACCAGCATTTGGTGTTATCAATATTTATTTTAGCCATTCCAATACCCACTCTAATAGATACATGGTACTATCTCATTCTGGCTTTAATTTGCATTTCTCTAATAGCTAATGATGTGGAACATCTTTTCATATGCTTATTTTCCACCCGTTTATTCTCTTTGGTAAAATTTCTGTTCATGTCTCTTACCTATTTTTAATCTGATTTTTTGGTTTCTCACTATTGTATTTTTAGAGTTCTTCATACATTCTAAATACAAATTCTTTGTCAGACATGCGTTTAGCAAATATTTTCCCAGTCTGTTAACTTGTTTTTTATCCTCTTCACAGGGTTTTTCCTAGAGCCAAAGTTTTTAATTCTGAAGAAGTCTAATTGATTGATTTTTTCTTTAATGTTCTTTTGGTATGATGTCTAAGAACTCTTCACCTAGGCCTACACCCTAAAGATTTCTTCCTGTTTAACTCTAAAACTTTTATAGTTTTATGTTTTACAGTTAAATCCATGATCCATTTTGAGATAATTTTTATAAGGTAAAAGGTTTATGCCAAGGTTCTTTTTTTTTTGGCCTATGGATGTTCACTTGTTCCAGCACCATTTGTTGAAAAGGCTATATAGTTCCTCCACTGAATTGCTTGTGTCCTTTTGTCAAAAATTAGTGGGCATAACTGTTGGGCATATCAGTTGAGCATACTCACTTATTAATTCCAGTGTTATTTTGTAGATTCTTGAGATTTTCAATATAGAGAATCATGTCATCTCCAAAAAGGGAGTTTTATTTTTCCTTTCCAATTCATATGCCTTGTATTTCTTTTCTCAATGTTGTATTGACTATGTGCTATGTTAAGACTGGTGAGAGCAGATATCCTTGCCTTGTTCCCATTCTCAGGGGAAAAGCATTCAGTCCTTCACCATTTAATATGTTAACTGTAGTTTTTTTGTAGATGCTCCTTATCAAGCTGTGGAAATTCCCCTTTATTCCTACTTTACTGAGAGTTTGTCATAAATGGCTGTTAAATTTTGTCACGTGTTTTTTCTGCATCAATTGATTTGATTCTGTGACTATTTTTTCTCCCATAGCCTGTTGATATGGTGGGTTATATTAACAGAGTTCCTTCACACTGAGAATAAACAAGTGTACCTAGTACATGACTCTTTTTACATGTTGCTAGATTTGTTTTGCTGTTACTTTGCTGAGGATTTCTGTATCTATGCTCTTGAGGGATACTGGTCTATAGGGGTTTGTTGGGTTTTTTTTTGTACTGTCTGTCTGGTTTTGGCATCCATGTAATACTAGCCTCATAAATGATTCAGGAGGCATTCCCTCCTATTTTGTACAAGAGTTTTCTGTAGAATTGGTGTTAATTCTTTAAATGTTTAGTAGAAATTGCCAGTGAAACACTCTAGGCTTGGAGATTTCTTTTTTTGGAAGCTTTTAAATTATGAATTTGATTTCCTTAATAGCCATAGGAAAATGAGATTATCTATTTCATCTTGGGTGAGTTTTAGCATTTTGTGGTTTTCAAGGAATTGGTCCATTTCATCTAAATTGTTAAATGTATGTGTGTAGAATTCTTTGCAGCATTCTCCTAATATCCTTTTAATAGCTGCAGGACTTGTAGTGATAGTCCCTGTTTTATTCCTAATTTTGAAATCTGTGTCTTCTTTTTCATCTTTGTCAGCCTTCTTAACTGTTTATCCATTTTATTGATCTTTTTAAAGAGCCAGCTTTATCATTGATTTTCCCTATTGTTTTTCTGTTTTCAACTTCCATGATTCCTGCTCTTATCTTCATTATTTCCCCTCTTCTGCTTCCTTTGGTTTTTTGGTTATTTCTCTTTACTTTTTCAAGTTTCTCAAGGTGGATCTTAGATTATTGACTTGAGACCTTTCTTCCTTTCTGATGTAAACATTTACTTCAACAAATGTTCCTCTTGGCAGTGCCTTGGCTGTGTCCCCCAAAATTTAATATGTTGTATGTTCATTTTCATTCGGTTTGATGTATTTTTTTTAATTTCCTTTGAGACTTCCTCTTTGATCCATAGAATTATTCAGAAGTGTGTTCTTTAATTCCCAAGTATTTGGAGATTTTCTCATTATCGTTATGTTATTGAATTCCAGTTTAATCACATTATGCTGAGAGAACATACCCTATATTATTTCCATTCCTTTAAATATATTGAGGTTAGTTTTATGACCCAGGGTATGGTCTACCTGGTAAATATTTCATGGGTACTTGAAAAGGATGTGTTTTATTCTGTTTGTGGGTGGAATGGTCTAATTTATAAACATAAATTAGAACTGCCTGGTTGTTCAGTTATTCTATATCTTTGTTAATATCCTATTGTAGTTCTTTCAAATGTTGAAAGGATGATGTTGAAGTTCCTAACTATAATTGTGGATGTATCTCTTTCAGGTCTATCAGATTTTGCTTCATGTATTTTGGAGCTCTGTTGTTGGGCACATACATATTTAGGATTGCTCTGTTTTCTTGGTGGAATGACAATTTTATCATTGTGCAATGTTCTTTGTCTCAGGTAGTTTTTTTTTTTTTTTGCTCTTTAGTCTACTGTATCTGATATTATATGTAGCCACTCCTGCCTTTCTAACATTAATGTATGCATGGTATATCTTTTTCTGCCCTTTTAATCTACCTATATCAATACATTTGAAGTGAGCTTCTTGTAGATAACACATAGTTGAGTCACATTTTTCTTCCGTTCAGTTATCTCTGCCTTTCCAATGCTCTATTTAGACCATTTATACCTAAAGTAATTATTAATATGTTAGGGCTTAAGTCTGGCATTGTATTATTTGTTTTCTCTTAATTCCTGTTTATCATTCCTCTTTTCCCTTTTTCTTGCCTTCTTGTGAGTTATATGCACATTTCTTAAAATTCCATTTTGATTTATCCAGTCTTTTTTAGTATGTTTCATTGTACATTTTTGGTATTTTTTTAATTTTAATTATATATTTAGTGGTTTTTAGATTTTTTAAAGTTATTATAATATATATGCACAATTTATCACAGACTACTGGTATCAATGTTTTCCCATTTCAAGTGAAGTGTAGAAACCTTACTTTCATTGAGGTCCTTTTACACTCTCCCCACTTTTTAAATATAATTTTCTCAGATATTATCTCTACATACATTGAACACCACACCAGATGATACTATAAGTTATACTTCAACCATCAAAAATAATTTTAAAAGCTAATGAAGATAAAGTCAGCCTATTATACATGCACCTATTTTTACCCATCCATGGTTTTTTTCCTTTCTAAAGTTCCAAGCCTCCTTCAGTTATCATTTCCTTTTCTGTTTACAGAACTTGCTTTAGCCATTATTTAAGGGTAGGCCTGCTATTGACAAATTCTCTGTTTACTTCATCTGAGAATGTTTTTATTTTCTCTTCATTCCGGAAGAATATTTTCACTAGGTGTACAATTTGGAGTTGACCTTCCTTTTCTTTCAGCGCTTGAAAACGCTGTGTACTTCCTTCTGGACTCTATGATTTCATATGAGAAATATGCTGTCATTCAAATCATTCTTCTCCTATAGATAATGTATTGTTTCTGTTTTTTCTTTGTCTTTAGTCTTTAGAAGTTTGATTATGAGGTTTTGATTATGAGATCAGGTTTACCCTGTTTGAATTTTGTTCAGCTTCTTGATTCTGAAGGTCTATCCCTTTTCCCAATTTGGGAAGTTTATAGCCATTATTGCTTTGAATACTTTTTACTTCCATACTCTTCTCCTTCTGGGACTCCAATGATACAAATGTTAGATCTTATGTTGTTATATCATAGGTCTCTGCAGTTCTGTTCATTTTTTTCCCCAGACTATTTTCTATCTGTTGTTCAGACTGGGTAAATTTTATTGATCTGTCCTCAACTTCACTGATTCTTTTCTCTGTCATCTCTAATCTATTATTAAGCTCATCCAGTGAACTTATAATATGGTGATTTTATTGTCCAGTTCTATAATTTCCATTTTTAATATCTTCTATTTATTTGCTAAGATTTTCTAATTTTTCATTTGCTTAAAGTATTTTTAATCACTCATTAAAGCATTTTTATGGCTGCTTTAAAATCTTTGTCAGATAATTTCAACATTTGAGTCTTCCTGATATTAGCATCTGTTGATTGCCTTTTCAGTTAAGATGTGAGTCTCCTGATTCTTGTTATGTCAAGTGATTTTGTTTTGATTGTGTTCTAGGCATTTGGGCTATTATAAGGCTCTAGATCCTAGTCAAATTTTAGCAGGTAGTCACCCTATTTAGATTAAGTGTGCAGTCCTAAGCTACTTTTGTGGGCTGTGATTTCAATGACAGTTTAGTTTCCAGAGCCCTTGCACTGCTATTCTGGTATTTTTCATTTGTGTTCTCTAGAAGTCCCACTGAAAACCTGGTTGGTAGTCCACATTGCAATTTCTATTCTCAAGCTTCTTGGCATTTTCATTCTAGTCAGGAGTTTGCCGAGGACCTCCTATACAGCTTGAATGACTTTCTCCAGCTCTCTCCTCTGCAAGATCTTCCTCACTCTCTAGTGGGCTACTTACTACTGTTGAGCCAGGGGCAGGAGCGTGGAAGTCCAGATTCCCCATGTGGTCACCACTAACAACATGCCAGCAAAAGAGGGGAGACCCAGCATGGGTTGTCTGGTGCCACCAAGTAGGATAGAAAATTCCAGATTCCCTACTCAGTCTCTACTGACAACCTGCCAGTAGGGAAGAAGAGCACTGCCCTAGGCCATTAGCTATCTGTATTTTAAGCCATATGCTCAATAGCTTAAAACAATATCTATTTATTATCTCACAGTTCTGGGAGTCAGAAGTCCAGGTAGGATCAACTGGATTCTCTGTTGAGGGCCTTACAAGGCTGATGTCACAATGTCAACCAGGCTAGACTCTTATCTAGAGGCTTGGGAGAATAATCCACTTCCAAGCTCACTCAGGTTGTTGGCAGAATTCAATTCTTTGCAGCCAAGTTCTACTCTCTGCTCCAATAAAATCACCCTATTCATTCTCATGCGACTCTTCCATCTTCAAAGCATTCGGTCCTTCTCAAGCTTTGAATCGCTCTGACTTCCTATTCTACCATTAGCCAGAGAAAGTTATCTGTTTTTAAAGGCTCATGTGATAAGATTAGGCCCTCCCTTTTTAAGTCAACTGAGCCATATAACACAATTACTGGAATGAAAACTCATCATTTCACAGGTCCTGGAGATTTAGAAGTACAAGCTCAGGGACCATCCCTAGAAATTCTGTCCACCTTACTCACTATTACTGGGTAGAGGGCAGGATGGAATTCATTATGTAGTCCAGAGGTTCTGCAATTAGAATGATTAATTCTAATGGACTCAGATTGAGCAATATTTATATAATGCTATGTTGTTTATGTATTTGTAGTAAACATTTGTTACAATTTCCAGCATGATTGTGTGTGTATATGTACTTTAGAACTAATAATATTGTCAAATGTAGAACTACAGGTCACAGGCTACCAATCCATGTGCTTGAGAAAAGAGATTTAAAAAGATTATGCTGCCAAAGGAGTGGCCAAGCTTTATCAAGAAGCATCATCACCTGAACATTAACAAATATTCTAAGACCCCTATCCCAACTCTTGCCCCCACTCCAAAATTCTGACTATGATGTGCACCTAGAGCAGAGCCAGGTTGGAGACCCACTTGCACAGAGTGCCCTATGGGACCCCTACACTTCACAAGTTTAAATATCCAGTAATGATCACAGCAACATCCTAGTTGGTTTAGATTTTGATCTGCTAGAGAGCTGGGGGTTGAAACACATGACTTCAAAGTTCCTTTCTAAACTCAGATTCGATAATCCTGTCCTTAAGAAAATAAGACTCCATTATGCATAATCACCAAGATCAACTGGGTCAGGGGACTGTTCTCCCTGAGTCACAAGACACCTTCCTCACGCATGCTTCCTGCTCCGCAACAGCGACAAAACCTAAAGAATCTGCCAAATGGTGTAGGTTCTCACTGGTAACATACTTGTCCTTATTTACTCCAGACCCTTCTTGGAATAACATTTTTCAGAACAGCTTCTAATAGGTTCCAGTTATTAGTTTCAGGATTTTGTTTTCTAAAAAAAGAAACCTATTTGTTCAAAGTTTAAAGAATAATTTGAGCTGGAATCGGTTGCTTTCAAGGATTCCATGGATAGGGAACAACTAGATAGTCAAACACTGGATTACTTACCACTGATAGAAAAAAGAGTCAAGCTTCTTCTGAAAAACATATGCTAAACACTGCAAAATAATAAGCTTCCTTACAAATTAGTAAAATATTTCCCATATCACCTTGCTTTCAGAATTTTTAGGAAAAACAGCAGAAGCCCATAAATCTAGGCAATGGTTACTCTTTCAAGTTGAAATAGCTGATTTCTAAGGAGAATCCTTTAAAATTCAGAAAATAAGTTAGCCACCATGAATATAGAAGAGCAACCTGGAAATCTCTACTTTATGTCACTTGTTTAACTTGTGATTCCTTCTTAAAACATAAATAGCAAAATAACTGTGAGCCTTATCTCAGAGTGGTACATGTATGCAAAATAATGATTAGATGTTCATAGAAGGAAGGTATAATGCAGCAGGCAATAATAGTAAAGGGTTTAATCCCTTCAGGACAATTTGGACACCTAGAAATTCTGCCTGCTTGAGCTCAGGTTCTAGAGCCAGCCTGCCCGGGTTCCAGTGCTCTCTTTGCTGCTCACTAGCTTGTGAGTCTTTTTACCTTAAGATGTCTCACTTACCTCTTCTGAAAAATGGGCACAATAAAAACAGTATCTGTCATTGGGTGGTATAAGGATTTAATGAGATATAGCATGTGAAGGGCTTAGCCCTTCCTGCCTGGCATATAGTAAATGCTCAATAAATTTTAGTCACTGTACACAGATAGACACAGGCAGATAATATACACAATGCCAATCAGCCCGTAAGTCTCTAACACAATGTAGTCATTATTATTCCATAGAGTAACACAGCAATCAGGGCCAAAAGATAACTATAGGTTCATTTAGCATATTCTAACAGAACTGCCTGATGAAGCCAGCCAAAACCTTCTCAAGTGGCATGTTAATCAGAAACATCTTCGTAGAACAATGTTTAACGCATGCTCTCCAGAGCACGAAATGACCAAAAGCCAGGTCACAGGAGCTAAAACTGTCATCCTGTGGAAGAAGTTCCATTTGTGATAACATTCCACTTAATGTGCCTCATTTATGCTTATAGTTTCCGGGCCTAGCACACAGCATACATCCAGTGAATGCTCCCTCGATGAGTATAGCAAACCTCACACACCTAAGCACATCACCAATAGATGTTATGAGCAAGAAGAGGCTCTCCCACATTAAACAACACAGCTGGAATTTTTTTTGCTATCTTTTCAAGAGAGATGAGTATTTTGAAAACAATCTTCCATATAACTCACAAAATAAATGACCCTTGGGTTGGAATTTTTTTAAGTGAAATTTGATCAAAGAGACCCAATTCGGGGTCTCTGAATATAGAATCTCAACTTGGATCTCTATGCCACTTGTTGAAGTAAATTTGGGTTCTTTCTTAAATGAAAAACAGCAAAGTAATTGAGCTTTATCTCAGAATGGTACAAGTATGCAAAATCCTGGCCTTTCAACTCATTGATTATAAAACAACAACCATATTCACCAACCACTTTAAACAAATACAAAAAAAGGCTCTGGATATGCCAAAGAGAGATCCCAAACACCTAGAAAATAAAAGCTGAGGCAACAGGAAACCAAGCTAAAAACGGTTAACACTCAGCATAAGACGTGCAAGCTACAAGTAAACCCACCCTGGCCTTCAATGGCAAGGCCTGTGTAAAATGTACTTTTCCACATAGCAACAGGCAGAGAGCACAGCTCACTTCCTCACAGACACTGTCAGATCAATTCAAAGATCAACAAGCACATTCTTTTAACCCTTACCGCAGCTTCCTGCTTTTCTATATGTCTGTTTGTGAACGCCAAGTTGTCAAGGGTCTGGGTCCCACTACGCTTCACCCAAGGAACCCTCCCAAAGTAGCCAGATACACGCAGGTCAGCCCAAACTATAGTTTTCTTTTTTAAATTCCTTTGCTGGCCATTAAAAAAATGCATATCTGTGAATAATGTTAGGAGAACCCAGAAAAAGGCTGCTTATCAATCCTTTGCCAGACTAAAGCACACTGTTGTTTGGATCTGAGGATACGATTCTGAAAGGAAGACACCAGTAATTCAATCCAACATGGGGCAAATGAACCCCTAAGAAAGAGCCTTTAATAGGCAGCTGTTTTTCTGTTTTATGTGGCAGTTCCAGGTCCCAGAAGGGCAGTCATTTTTTTTAAGTAAACGATTTTGAATATTTCATCCTAGTACCTTCTAGTATTGGACCCTATATTATCATCCATTGTAGTCTGTTCAGAAAAAATATCCAAAAGTTGGAAATCAGACAGAAAATGATGCTCTGTGTGTGACCTTTCAATATCATTCTGATGCATTTTCTAATAAGCAACCCCCACCCCAGGGTCTTCTGATTCTCTCTGGAAATGTAACTTGATTTAACTAACACTTTATTAGGACATTTTACAACTCTCTAAAAGTCAAAAGATAACATGTAGGGAAACAATAAGGTATGTCTTCCTTTTGATCTTTTCTGTAGAGATAATAATCCTAGAGATTAAGATTTCATTGTCCTCTAAGACATGAATCTGTTTGGAATCTAACACAGCAATCTTCTTTGAACTTTTCCACTCCGTTGTTACTTGGTTTCTCCTGGTCTCACTGCATCAGTTTTGTTATTCTGCTAGTTCCCTCATTAAATGAATTCAATAAAACTTTGACACATGCTATTTGTAAGTTTTTAACAATTTAAGAAATGAGTCTTTGATAATTCCTGGGCTGGACAATCAAATGGTCCCTGTGAGACTGAGTTCTGTGCCCCAGGACCCCTCAGAAACCATGCTCATAAGGCAGTTACTTGAAGACAACCAAATTTAGGTCATTAGCTCAGTTGGTTAGTGTGACACAAATGAGGCTCCAGCACAGGTGTGACATCTCTCCCTCTCTCATTCCATAGAGGTCACAGCTTTAAACAACAACAACAACAAAACATATACATTAAAACTGGGCAAAGGTAGCCATTTCACTCCTACATGTATATATACAAGAAAAATAGTGCCCATGTCCATAAGAATTATACAAGAATGTTCAAAGCCTATATTCAGAAAATACCCAAACTGAAAATAACCCAATGTCTCTCAACAGGAAGATAGATAAACAAAATTATGACATATTCATAAAATTAGATCTATACAGCAAGAACAAAGTGCTGATATATACAGCATGTTGTTGAACAAAAGAAGCCATATATAAAAGAGCACATCTTATATGGTTCTATTTATATGAAATTAATGTACAGGCAAAACTAATTTATCATGATGGATTACTTATGGGAAGGAGAATGACTGGGAAAAGGCATGAGGGATAGAAATAGCGCTGATCTGGATAATGGTTACAGAGCTGCACACTTACATAAAAAAATCATTGAGCCATACAAGTATGACTTTAACATTTTACTCTATGTAAATTTCACCTGAAAAATGAATACATGTTTTAAAAAGAAGGGGGCTAAAGAAAAAAAATGTATCCTAAAAGAAGTGGGTGGAGAGAGAAGTAGAAAGAAGGAAAGTGGGATCTTAAAAAATTCTTCTTCCACATGTACAGTAAATAAATAAGAACTAAATAAAAGAAAGAGGGACAAACCCAAAAGGCCATGAGGCTTAGTTGCATACGTTTATGTGTATCAACAAATCTCAGCCCGAGAGCTGGCAAAGCCCAGGCATTTTTCTTAACAATGAGGAGGTCAAAATGGTTTGTAATTTTCTTTTGAGAAATTGAGACAATATAGAGTTGAGGGTGGATACTGATTCCCAACAGTTTGGGGGCCCATGTTCGATTGGGACACTAAGGTTCTGATAAATGAATCAAGAAAACACTTAAGGCAGGCTCTCTGACAGTGTTAACGCTGGCAGAAAGGCACACAAATAAACAATGGATTTCACAATTCAATCTGGGGACAAATTATTCTTAGCTAAATAAGGCATGTGTAAACCACTTCCAAAACTGTGAACTTAATGCCAATGTGATTATTACTTAAAGATGTATTTTCAGCTTCTAGAACTCTCTACAGCAGTTTTTGTTATTGTTAAACTCCAGTGAATCCACCTACTAGATTTTCAATAATAGGCCTAAAACATTCCCAGTGGGTGAAGACTTGAAAATAGACTCGGTGATCTGAAGGAATAGAAGTTTCTTTTTCTGCCAAATGTGACAGCCACAAGTGGTGTGGCCCCAGCCGTTCCTGCCATAGCCTTTCTGGCCTGGGAGAAACAAGCACTCCAAAGAGCATGACTTCTCATTGGAAATGCTCTAGCTGAGATGAGACAAGTGATTAAGAAAAGCAGGGGCTCTCTGGGCAGAAGAGAGGGGACGGTGGCACACTTGGTAGGTGGCCAGCCACGTGCTAAGTGATTTCCATGCACTGTCTCCTTTAATCTTTGGAGTGGCCTGAAGAGGTAGTCAGGCTCAAAAAAGGGAACAGATGGCCTACTTGAATTAGGTAATGTGAAGTGGGATTAATAAAGAGACTTTTACAAAGTATGTGAGATACAGAGAAACTCTGAGGCAGGAACCAGGGCTAGAAACAAGGGAGCCCTGGGGCCTGTAGGGATGAGGGTAAAGGAGCATGGAAGAAGGGGACATGACAGGAGCAGCCACCATCTGGCCGAGGGACACAGTCATCTCGAGGTAACCCCAGGGCAGGAAGCCAGCAGGATAACCCTAACCTGGCTGGCCTTCTTTTCTCCCTGCCATTTCCCACTAGCCTATCCTTGAACCAAAGCCCATGGAAGCCATGGGGCAGGAGCCTGCTGTGGTGGCCCAAGGCCAAACAGGTGGAGAAAGGTTGAGAGAGGCTTCCATTTGACAGTGAGGAGCCCCTCTGTTCCCCAGCACTCCCCGAGCAAGCCTGCATGAGCTCCTCCTGCACTACGCCGTCCTGCCCTGGTGCCCACTGCCCTCCAAGAATGCTTACAGCAGGCACACTGCCTTAGGCTTTGAGCAAAGTCCAGCTCAGGAGCTCTCTGAATCTGTGGATTTGTGGTTTGGAATGAGGGGGCAGTAAGCCAACAGGACACATTAAAGGCTTTCAAAATAGTGCCTACTGTCAAAACTGGAGCCAGCACTGGAGTTCCTTCTCCTTCCCAGGGTCCTCCTCTTCTTTCCTATCTCCTTCTCTCCTTCCCACAGTCTTCCCCTCCTTCCCAGAGTCCTCTTCTTTCTTTCTTAGTCCCTCCTTTATCTTTCCCACATTCCTCTTATCTCATTCCTTCCTCCTTCATCTTCACCCCCTTTTATCTGGAAAAACTCTCCTTCCACACCAGAATTTGGCCCACCTGCAAGGACACTTCTTGCCCCAAGATTGGGGTTTTTGTTTAAAAGGGCAAAAGAATTCATTCCATTTACACATCGACAGAGTTAATCTGTGGTGGCCCAGATGTAATGTTTTCCTACTCTTAAAATGGGAGAGAGCTGCTAGGTTCAACTGTAGTCAAAGAAAAAAACTGTCTAGACTCCCACAATCTTTTACAGAAAGCAAGGTTTATCAGCATGTTTCCAACAGAACTCTCCCCAGCTTTCTGCAGAGGAGGAGGAGAAGGAGGAGCAGGAAGAGGGAAGAGGAATGGGGAGGTAGAGGAGAAAAAGAAGAAGATGGAAAAGAAGGAGAAGGAAGAGAAGAAATGTCTTCAGGATCTTTTAAGGCAAGATCCTGAAGAAAGATCAAACTGGGTTTTCATTTGCTCTAGACTGAGGGCAGGGTCCAGGTAGCGGGCCTAGGGGATGAAAGCCTGGAATGCATCACTGGTTTTCATTCAACAACCCCTTTCCATAAAACCGTCTCATGTAGCCCTCAAGACTCTTTGAGGGGAGCACCTGCTTCTCTGGGCCTCTGTTCCCCACACCACCTGCCCCCACAGCCTCAAGTCTTAGTCATGGTCTATTATTGCTGAGACTACAGCAGGAGTGCTGGGGATATATGCACACAGCCCTTCCCACTGAGAACAATCCGGTGTTCTCCAGTGTAGAGTTTATGGTACAAGGACTTTTTAGACCTTAGTATTTCCCACAGGGAACAGCCTCCAGATGATCCTCTTTTTTCCCCAATTTCAACTATTATTTAAAGCTATGCGGTATGTAAATTTTTTACTTTTGAAAGTATAGCTGGCATATAATATTATACTGGTTATATTAGTTTCAAGTGTACAATATAGTGATTCAAAATTTTTATGCCTTACAATGTGATCACCCCACTAATTCTAGTAATAATCTGTCACCAGGAACATTTTTCACAATATTATTGACTATATTCCCCTTTACCTTTTTCACTCATCCTCCCTCTCCCTCCCCTCTAGTAACCATCCCCTTGGTCTCTATTTCCATGAGTCTGTTTTGTTTGGTTTTGTATGTTTTGTTTTAGAGACCTTAACATGAATAAGCTACATTTTTTTTTGTAATTAACCCCTAGATGACTTCAGCAAAGGACATAATTTTCAAAACTTTACTGAAAAAAAATCAATTCTATTCCATGCTTCATGGCCAAAATGAAGGAAAGGAAAATATTATTGCTCCTATCAAAAAGGCAACATGAATACAAAGGTAAAAAAAAATACAGTATGATTGAAATTTTGCATTTAGTTCGATTGCTACTCAAGTGGTCAAAACTAGTTTCATTCCCATTTTGAATGGAATGGAAAAGAGTAAAATGCTATTAAATCATCAAAGCAAATAAACAAATACATAATGAAACAATTTAACAAGCTTTATATTTTTCCAGCTTTTTCTAAGTGGCACACTGTTTGGAAAGAGAGCATTCTGACCTTCAGAAAGTGATTTCAAAATAGGTATTTCTAGATATCTAGGGCAAAGCTATACATGTTCTTCTTGATGGCACACAAGAGGCTTGTCCCCTAAAAGAGTCCACGAAATTCTTTAAGTGCCCCCACAGCTTTGGTCAGTAGAGCCCACACAGGAGACAGGAAAAGGGTTTCGCTTTGTACTCACTCTTACAAAGTTGTCAGGGAACAAACCTCTCCTGCCGTTGATCTGTCCCTCCCACCAGCCTCCATCTTCCTTCCTGATGTTGGTGATGATTTCACCCACGCTGATTGTCAGCTCATCGTCGTGCTGGGCCTGGTAGTCAAACTCCACTATGGCCTCCACTGAAAGAAAGGAACAGGGACCAAAAAAAGAGCACCTTAGATCAGGTGTTGGAGAAGTCAGACCCAGCAGCCCTGGAAGGTCACTAAAGTTATAGTAAAGGAACTTCCACTCTACCAGTACTTAAAATAACAGGGCCACACACAGCAAGCTGATTTTGGTTAACCTGAGGCCTGAAGCACAAAAACCACAAAGTGCTGGTCTGTGGTCAGGTACAGGGAGAGTGGCCTACAGGTCTCAGGGCCATCAGGGACTTCAGTGAGTAAACCACACAATGATAAGAGGTCAACAACAACTGCGCCCCCCAGAGGGAGTCCAGCATCATTTCCCCAAATTCAGAGACTGGCAGATAACAAGAATGAGTTTGGCTCTTGGGTGTCCCCACCCTCCTCAAGACTAAGGTTGTATAAACCATAATAGTTCCCACTCTACAGAGATGATGCCCATCTCTCAGAGACAACATGTGTAAAGACAGCTGATACAGAGGCCCCACTGGCCAAAAGAATGTCTCAGATGGCTAACATCTGCAGGCACAATTGCCCTCTCAACAGACGGCTTCTCAAGTAGCAATACCACTTTAAATTGTTCTCCCAATCTATGGTGAGTTTTTATACTTGGTAATGGAGGCAATACATAAGGCAGATGGGTCTTCTTGTTGACAAAGAGCCAATGCAAATTAGCAGAGCTAACCAGTCCAGAGATTGGTTAATTTATCCACGTATGGATTATATAATTCATCTAGACTTTGGGCCTCACCTCACATGCACCTCAATTGGTCCCTTGTCCTTTTTTATTTGCAGCTTGATATGAATGAATGAATGAATACAAAGGTAGCAAAAATTAGGTAAAACCCCAAGTGATGAATAAGCAACTTAGAAATTACAGTAAAATAATGGAAGAGGAAAAGCTCTATAAGAAGTGCATATACAAAAAATGAACTCAAAATGGATCATAGACCTAAATGGAAGAACTAAAACTGTAAAATTTTTATAGGTAAGCACAGGAGGCAAAAAAAGCCCAATTTTTAAAAATTTAATAAATTTGGGTATGTTTTTCAGGAAAAAGGTTAGTAGGTGAGTGGGCCCTCTGCCAAATGGGCTTTGCATCTCCATTAGGGATAAATTCCCAAAGTGCTGCCAGATCACAAGACCCTTCCCATCCAGACAGGTATGCTCATCCATCCACTCATAATGCCAGCTAACCCAGACAGTTCACAAGCAACTCAAAATGGAACTTCCTACCCTACATCATTTTTTCATTCCAAAATTAGCTGGCCAACTCTACTGTCATCAATCAGCCCAGGATGAAGTTGACTTGTGAATCATTCTCATCACTTGAGAAAGGAGGAGCATAAGAGTGTAAACAAGGCAACTTTTCCAGATCAACCTGACAAGTGCAAAGGCAGAAACACTCCAGTTTGCTTGTGCCATGCTCTGCTCCCCAGCAGGTAAAATGAGCCATCAGAACAATCAGAACCAGGTGGGTTTAAATACAGCTTTCTTCACATTATCTAGACACAGATCTACTGAAGCTCTGGTAGCAGAACTGAGATTACAGTGACTGCTGTTCATATGCCAGACATTTTCCCACAGCATCTCATTTAATCCTCACAATATTGTGATGCCCATCTTCCCAATTAAAAAATCCGAAGCTCAGCAAAGCAGTTAAGCTTTTTTGCCAAGCCAGTGCTCTCCAAAGTGGAATGCGCTCACTGCAGGAATGAGTTCACATGATGAAAAAAAATTAGAACACATTCATTTTATCTTAATTTTAAAAAGAGAAAAATTTAACTTCTCTAAGATTCCATTTGCAGAATGACACTGTCTCCTTCATCTCGCCTCTAGTCAGGCAGTCAGGCATGCTCCAAGGACAGGGAGCAGCCTGAGGAACAGCGGCACTCCTCACTCAACAAGGATGGCTGCCAGAGCCAGCGCCAGCTTTCACCTCCACGGAGCACCCTGCAGTCCTGTGAGGCCTCTTGGGACAGCCTCTTTATGGTTATTACCCCTTTTAACTAAAATCATCCTCAATAAATGGATGATGGGCTTGAAAAAAAAAAGTGTGTAAAGAAAGTAGGGATTGTAGACAATACTCAACACACAACCAAGTAAACAAGAAAATGGTGGAAGCTGCCACTTCAGCTCCTGGTGGGAGCTCTTCACCAGCCATGTTGGGAGATGAACACAAGGATAAGCCAATCAGATTTGACGGGGAGATGACCAAAAAACTCTAAATTATCAAGACAGTTTGTAATACGGGTTTTCTTCCACCCCTGATATAGGTGTAAGTTACTTAATTATAATATGGAGCTATTGGGATTACCAAGATATTAAAAACTATGTACCTGAACGATAAAGACAAATGTCTTTATTTTTCAACAAGGTCGAAAGTCATACAATACTCAACCTTATGTTTTCCAAAAATTCACTAAACCTAGTAATAAATATTCAGAAGTTTCTCTTGGGTTTTCTCAATCAGCTAGTACAGTAATATAAGCACATACTCTATAAATAAATGCATATGTGGAGTCAATTACTTTTTTAATAACATGTTAATTTTTAAACAAGACACGGCTTGGAACACTGACCTAGGCTCCCCAAGGCTGACTCCATTTTAGCACTTCGACATGAAAGCTCACAGCTTTTCTGATGGGGACAGAAAGTCGTGGTAAGTGGAGCAGCAGCACACAAGACCTGCCTGGGGGAGAGGAGGGAGGACAGGAAGGCTGCTAAGGAGGAACGTGGTCAGGGGTCCAGCTTGACACTGAACTTAAACCCTGTGTATGCTGGGGGACTCAGAACCCCATCAACTTCCACAACACAATCTTGCTTCTTCTTTCCTAAATAGCAAGTCTGGTTTTCTCCCTTCTGTATGTGACCTGCACCAAGGTAAAGCTGGAAGAGGACAAAGAAGTCTGCTTCAAGAAGATGGTCACTAAGAAGTAAGCAGCTGCTGCCTGTTGCTGCAAACTGGAGAGAAGTGCATCTAGTTTTGCTTCAATCTCCCTCTTTGCATGAGCCCAAGAACACACCTGAATTGATGTCTGCTATGACTAAGGTTGGGGATTAGGGATTGGGGACTTAGAGATAAATAAAGCATAGCTATCTAATTTTCAAGTTTTCCCAATATCCTACTGAGCTGGTCTTTCCTGAGTTACCCTTTCTTTAACTCTCAGACACTTAAATAATCATATGCATCCTGGCTGCCTCCTATCACCTTCCTGGTTTGTCTTGTCCCATGCCTCCTTGACCCCTGGCATTGAGGCTTTTCCATACTGTGGAGGCTGTGCTGTGTCTCTACCCCCCAGTGACTCTCTACATGCATCCTGGATATGGATCACCCCTAGTTCTGTTGTGGTCCTCTATGAGTATCCATGACATGTAATAGGTGCTCAATAAAGCTTTAATGAACTCCTCAAGCTTGCATTTTATAACAGCAGAGAGTTCTCTGCCCAATAAAGATGCTACTAAAATGCCAAGTGTCAATCACATTTTTGCATTTGAGTCAAATTCTTCAGCGCACTAAGGGAGTTTGCTATTTAAAGGATCTTGTGGTTAATTCTTTTGTAACATGAATAATCACTTCCTGCTTCACCTTTCCTGTCAAGATGAATTTTTACATATCAGGTTTCTCTAAGAGGAGGAAGCCTATGCATGGCTTTGTTAAGGGGGGCTAATAAATCATGAGGCTATGTCTCTCCTACTCCTCACCGCCAAGGGCTCATTCCTGTGTCCCTTGAAAGCCTTTGAAAGGTCCAGGACTTTGCTGTCTACTACAGTATCACTCAGAACATGTGGCTATCAAGTACTTAAAGTATGGTGAATCTGAGTTGAGGCATATAGTAAAATACATAAGCTGCAAAGACTCATTAGAAAAAAAAGAATGTAAAATATCTTGTTAATTTTTATATTGCTTGCATGTTGAAATTATAATATTTTAGATATGCTGTGTTAAATATATTATTCAAGTTAATTTCACTTCTTTCTTTTTACTTTATGAATATGGCTACTAGAACATGCAAAATTACTTATGTGGCTTTTATTATATGGACAAAGATGGTTTAGGATAATATGTGGCAGACAGGACATCAAGACCTTGGCATTGCACAAACACACTGAAAATCTTATAAGAGTCTATGAGAAAGTCTGCACCCCCAAAATCCATTTCCTTGTTTTCAGGAAGCTGCAGGTAGCTGTACCAAGGATAAAATATTACCTAAGGTTTTTTTTTAATGGTACCCTTTGGGCAACTACCTCTGAGCATGAGTGCAAAATTAAAACATTAAGCTAAGCAGAATACATCAGAGGTATAATTAGGGCAGCAGTAAACAAAATCCCATATTTAAAGACACCATAAATTACAAAATTTAAGAACATCTCCCTGTCAGAAAAATACTACCCTCTAGCTGCCTGCTGTGCCAAAAGCCAGCCTCCACAAGTCTGCTACATCTACTTCACTGCAAAACCCAAAGCCACAGTAAACCCATGTGTTCAAAGAGATAGAGCCAGGGCAGATAAGAGATCTGCTTCAAGAGGCAGGACATGTCAACATCCCAGATCTCAGACCTCCGCATTCAAACTTGCTGGAATGTCTCTTCCCCCAAAAGATGAAATGCATGGTTTTTAACCGTCGGTTGGCTAAACCAGCTGCCAAGTGCCTTCTCACAGCGAACTTTTCACGGTGGTGATTCAGAGGCCCCACTGGTGACCCAGGGGATGGGGGCAGCCTCCCCACCTCCATGCACAGAACTTCCTCTCCTACTGCTCAGCTCACCATGCTGTGAGTTCTTGGTGGCTCACCCCAGTCAGACTGCAAGCTCCATCTGGGACAAGTCCTTGTTTTTTTCAGGATCCCACCTTTTTTGCTTAGCATCATGTCCAGTTCCATAAATATCTGAATATCCCACAAAGTATGACGGAGAATGAAAGTTGCCAATTAATTTCCTCCATCCATATATACATATAGATGATTCTGCAAACCTCAGTGCAATTTAAAGCTTTAAGAATTTCAGAAGTAGAAATATCACAAACTTAAACTGCTTTTATACTTATTTCATTTTGTGAATTTTAAAGAATAAACTTCTAATGTTAATGTTTTGTTCCAGTCCTCTGATTGAAGAGAGCATGTAAATAAAATCAGGAGGAATTTTTTGCCAAAAAGAGCACAATTGGTGATCATTAGAGACAGAACATTAATTATAATCTTGTTAAGTCCTTTTCTTGATTTTACAGATGAAGAACCGAGGCCTGGAAGGTTTTGTGATTGAGGCTTATTAGAGACAATGAGAGCTAAGTAATGGCAGCACCAAGACTAGGACCAACCTCCCCCAAATTACAGTCCAGGTGAGAGAAGGGAAAATCTAAAGTTAAAAGAAAGAAAAACTGAGACCAGTGAGATACAGACTTTCATGCCACTGGTTTGTTTTTTCTTTCATATATAGCATAGTTTCCAGAACACCCAGAAAAAAATTACACCAGTGAGGAACACATAAGAACCTATGTAAAAATCTAAAGAGACAAAAAATACATCAGTGGTTGCCTAGGGCAGGGGATGGGAACAGGGACCAACTCCAGATGGATATGAGATCTTTAGGTAGTGACGGAAATGTTTTAAAATTAAATTCTGATAAGAGTTTCACAATGCTATAAGTTTACTAAAATCATTGAATTGTATATTTAAAATGGGTAGAACTTTCTACCACAATAAAGCTTTTAAAAATACAAAGTCTGTGTAATGTCTATTTTGTAATTTACAATTGTAGATATTCACTCATTGAGGTGGTTGACTGTTCTTGTATCCCAGAGGAAGACCATTCCCCATTTAGGGAGGGAAAGCCAGTTGGGGAAATTTCCCCTCCCCCATGAGTACAGTCCGATGGGACTGTCCATCACATTCCCTGCCCTGTACCAGCACAGAACTCAATAACGTCTCACAGCTGCAGACATGAGAGACTGGAAATGTCTGCAGCAGATCTCCCTGCAGGGCTCCCAGGAGAGGCAGGGATGCCCAGGGCTGCCTGGTTGCCATCTTTCCCCAACCTGATCCTCCAGCTTTTCCTTCCATCCTATAAAGCATCCCATAGCCTTCTAGGAAATCCTCTTCCTTACTTAAGTTAAAGGAGAGTTGGTTTCTGTTGCTTGCGACCAAAGAACCCTAATGGATAGACTCATGCATCAACTTTTTAAAAAATAGACTCTTCATTACACAAGTTGGCACAATACCCAGTTCTCACTATCCCATGCTTTTCTGGTAGTGTTAGAACTGAGAGTTTGGGGACCTGAACTTCCCAGGTCAGGGTGCCAGGTGCTGCGGTCACCTCCAGTTAGACAAAACTGGCCTTCACACTGTTAGTATCTTCACAAACATATCACTAAGGGCCAACAAGGAGGTCATTCCTCAGGCCTGAATCTGTTAAAAACAGAACATCAGCTTCCCCAACAGAAGATAGACTCAGAACACAGACCCCAATGAATGAAAAGCCACTGGGCACAAACTCTCTCCCTGGGCAGGAGTCAGCAAACCGCTGGCAAGGGACAGCTTTCTGCAGGGTTAAATGATGTCTGTCGTGAACCCGGTAGCAGCTCCCAGAACTGGGCATCAGCAGGGAAAGGGAGTAAAAAAGATAAATCAAGAAAGAAGAGAAAGAACAAACCCAGCTGTGAAAGAGGAAAGAAGGCCTCAGATATCACTATGGACACTCCTGTCACACTGCTTTCTAGAACAGCCCAAGGAACCCATGCCTCCTAGCCATTCTCTCCCCTCTTGTTACTCCTATCTAAGCATCTTTATGGAGGACATGAAGAAGCCTGCAGGCCTGGGAGTGAATTCCAGCTTAGACATTTACTAGTTGCATGGGGATAGATACCTTGCTTGAGTCCAATTTTTTTGTGTGTGCTTAAAAATTGGGAGATGATCTGTCCAGTGGGTTGTAGCAAGGATGAGGGATGATTCCTGTAATCTACAGACAGAAGCTGTTCCATAAATGACAGCCATTAGTCTTACAGGCAATTATCATGCTATGCTGTGAGGATTTCTCCACATGCCCTCCCTGTCCTCCACCTGGATGGGAGCCTTTAAAGGGCAGACTTGAGTATCCCCTCCCCCTTGCCTGGTGTCTGGCACATAGTAGGTCTTCAACAAATGTTGGTGATTGAATGCATTTCCTGAGAAAGCATGATCCCCAAACCACAGCTTATCATTCAGCACAATGAAATGTAATTACAAACATGAGCCTAGTCGTAGAGTTGAAGGCTAGAGTGAGTCTAAGATACCATAACAAGCTAGCCACAAAACAAGTATGGCCCACTGGTCCAAGCCTCTCAAGTGCTACTGTGATCAGTCTTCATTCCATTCCCACCTGTGCTATGACAACTGTCCCTGACAGCAGAGGAGCACTCGATCAAAGATGAGGACATGATGCAGGGCCACAGTCAAGTTGCCCTGCTCCCTCAACGGGGAAGTGCTTCACAAAGCCTGGGGACTGAGTCCTCCCCAGTCTGCATTTAGAAGCCTTTGCCTCACCAGGGCCTCTCCCAAGGAGCCAGGAACAATGAGTTATTAAACACTTCCTGCCTAAAATTAACCCTTGCAACCCTCATGCACAGCTCTTCGAAGAAAAGATTTTTTAAATGAAAAAGAAAGCTCAGAGAAAGTATGCAGGTGATTTTGCAGGGAAAAAAAACCTAGCAAAGAAAAAAGACAATTGGTTATAGTTGGCTAAAGCTCTACAGAGAATGGTCCTACACAATAAACATGGAGGGAAAAGAAACTGCAGCTTAGAAAACTAATTTAATAAAAAGTCAGTTAAGTCAACAGTTTAGTCACTTAAAAAATAACGTTTTTCAAGTAGAGGAAAGGACATGAATGTTGATTTATATAAATATTTGACAGTTTTAAGTAATAAAATGGCTTGAGGATAAGTAGAAATGGTATTTTTTTTCCTGACTTTATAATAATAGTCAGACTCAAAGAAGACCCAAAGATAGGTGCATGATTAGAAGATGATCCCTATATTTCTCAATGAGAAGATCCAAAAACGTTTTAGGCCAACTAAATTTTAAAAGAGAAGAAGAAACAGTCAAATGTCTATTATGTGTTAGTTCAGAGATTATGTAAAGTAAAATTAGAAAACACTGCCTCCTGCCACACCTTGATGTCATGAACCAATTTTATTCGACAGACACCATATGGATGTTTGAAACACATTTGATTATGGATAAGGTATCTAAAAGATTTGCTTAAACAACTTCATACAAAATTAACTCACAGAGCCCTACAGTACAAGATACTTTGTGAGGACTGTAACAGAACTCAACTCTGGCTTTTCTCAAGGATAGTATGGGGTGGAGATAGAGAAATGGCTTTATCGTGGGATATGTAGAATGAAAGAAAGGCAAAAGCTTTGCTGCTGATTTTAGTGTAACTAACCTGAATCAGCTGTGAGAGGCAAGAATGCTTAGAAGAGTGGGGAACCAGGTCAAAAGGAAGGAAGTGAAGAACAACTCCACAGAAAACCATGGTCAGTCTTACCAGTGGAGGTTGGCGGTGAAGGCTAAGTCACTGCATGGCCTTCTCTTAATAAGAATTACTCTGTCTGGTATGAGAGAAAGTAGAGAGAGAGGTGGACAGGAAACCACAGTAAACCTTCACTGCCTTCCCTGGCAGATTTAGAGTCCCTGCTCAGGCTTCATTTATACCCCTAGGCATAAAAATCCGGCCAAAGCATAAGTCCCTGGAAGAAAGAAGGGGAGGTTAAAACTGAAGCTTGTGCGCCTCCCAAAAGAAAAGTCACATTGTCTATGCATCTTCCTCCCTCATATGTGCTGAGCTGACTGCTTGGCCCCATCAGGCACTCAAGAAGCAATGCTTGTTGCTGAGTGGGGAGAAACTTGCAAGGAAGACTTTGACAAGAAGCTTAGAATTCAGGACAGAATCTGAGACAAATGCACAGTGCTGAAAGCAGGAGATAACAGCAAAGCCATGGCTCTTCAAAGCAGTCTAGAATTTCAGACTGTCATAAACATAACTACTTTAAGCTCCCCAGCATCCAATCTGGAGATAACACTGCAACACCATCACATATAGTTTATCAGGGATGGTGCATTTGATGGTTTCATCATCAATTTCATGTATGATGTTACACAGTAATTGGTAGTCTGTCAACATTATAAGCAGCAGTTTGCAAGTCTTTGGAGTTGGCATTTTAAATAGTTGAACAACCATTTGAACTAAAAATTGCTAGTTGAATATCAACTTCAAGAAAACTTTCTTAAGCAACTATCACAGTATCAGAAAACCACTTAGTGTGTATTCATACAAATGCAAAACAGAAGTGAAGTTAAAAGCAAGTATTTTCCTTTCTTTTGATGGCTACAATTTAAAGTTGAACAAACAAAATAATATCTAAATAAACTGGACTGAGGCTTAAAATTTTTGAAACCTTTTCCAAAACTGAAACATGAGGTTAATAAAAATAAAACTAAAAGGATTAACAGCCTCATCTTAAAAGACTTCTAGAAGGATGATCTGAGATGTGTAATTTTTTTCAGAAGTAATTACATTTAGTCTCAATACCATTTTTTCACACACAAAAAAAGCCAGGTAGCCTTGGAGAAATGGCTGCTTCTAGGACTGGGGGAGGGAAGATGACAAGCTTGAAACATCTTGTCTAAGCAAGGAAGTCATCAAAGACTAATTACAATCATGTCAAAAGAGTTCAGAAATGAATGAGAAAAGGCTCCCATTGGCCACAAATGGGACAATGTATGAATAAGAATAATTGCAACAGATTAAAACATCAAACAGGTTTAATTTCTCAAATCAATATGCTACGTGATCTAAGTTTTGCAGTGCCCTTTTTAAAAAAAATCAGTGGTCATCTTTAGACTCACAGTTCATAAAAATGTAAATTAAGAGAAAGAATCAAATATATGTCCTGCATTCCCCATATAGATTCAGGATTACCAATAGTTAATGAGGAAAATTTTCTCTTTATAGAAGTATTCTGGCTAATAAATGAAGAAGGAATGAGAGAATTAGACAATCAAAATTTTGCAACCTCTAATGTAATCAAGGACCTGGGCAATGGTCTCTAACGGCTGCTAACATTACAAAAATAGAGACGACCAGACTTCAAGAGCCTCATATGAGAAGGATGTGCCACCCCTTTAAAGCATTCTTGCCAAAGAACTAAACCTGAGCAGGATCAAGTCTCTGAGTTTACTGCTGGTTTACAAGTACAAGGTGCCCAAGAGTATGTACAAAGGAAAGAGAAAAGAGACGTGGGAACCTAGATCAAAAGAGACTCGGAGACAACCAAGCAATTACAACGTATGGACCTTCCGAATCTAAATTTGAACGAATGCCTTTTTAAATATTTTAACTATATGTAATAATTGGATGTTTGACCAAGATATCTGATAAGAAAATGCTGTTTGTTGTAGATGTAAAAAATGATATTGTGATTATGGTTTTGAAAAGAGTGCTTATCTTTAAGAAATAGGTACTGAAACACTTCCGGATTGTTTAAATGCTCTCTACGTGTGCAAATAGAAGAATAATGTTCTACACTGAATCTAAAAGATGAACAGAAAAATCTTAATGCTAGAGTAACTTGAGCTGGCGCAACCAGGAGTTTCACAAGTGATTCAGCTAACCATCTTATGCACAGCAATGCACCTGAAAAGGAAGATTTTTTTTTAAGACAACAAGATATTAAAAGTGTGTGTGTGTGTGTGTGTGTGTGTGTTTCAACACTTGAATTCATAATTAAAGGCACTACCAACATTTTTAAATAAAGAATTGATCCAAATGTATTCTACCTTTTTATTGCTACAGTTTATTCTCTGTGAATAATTATAAAATATACCTCAAGTAACCAAAATTGTGGTTACCTCCCTACAAGACATGCATTATAAAAGAAATCCTTAGGCAACTGGGACTTCAACTGTGTTTACTTTGGAGGTTGTGCAATGTCTAATCCTAATTCCTTTGTTAAATTATACTTTTAACTACTTTAAAAATGTAATAAACAAGCACAATCCAAAGTGTCTTTTCCACCACATGTCTACAAACATGGACCTTGGAACAGGGCTGCAAGGCCATTCTGGGAACATTCTAAAGCTTGATATTTTTTTTTGGTTGTTGTGTATGTGTGTGAGGAGTAAAGCTATAACTTTCTTTTTATCTGTCATGTTTTATGTCTTTTTTAGCTTTAGTGAGATATAACTAATATATGACATTGTGTAAATTTAAGGTATACAAAGTTATGATTTGATACACATATATTGCAATATGATTACCACAAGAACGTTAGGTAACACATCCTTCACCTCACATAATTACCATTTTGTTGAGGTAGTGATAATGGTGAGAACATGCAAGATCTACTCTCTTAGCAACTTTCAAGTATATATTAGTGTTGTTAACTACAGTCACCTAGATCTCCCAGAACTTATTCATCTTATTACTGGAAATTTGTACTCTGACCAACAATTCCCCATTTTCCCTACCCCACCCCCAGACCCTGACAATCACCAGTTGACTATTTGTATGAGTTTGGCTTTTTCAAATTTCACAAAGCAATATCATACAGTATTTGTCTTTCTGTCAGCCTTATTTCATTTAGCATAATGCCCTCAAAATTCATCCATGGGAGTTGCAAATGGCAGGATTTCCTTCTTTTTATGGCTAAATAATATCCCACTGTATATACATACCACATTTCTGTTATCCATTCATCTGCAAATGGATATATAAGCCATTTCCATGTGTTGATTATTGTGAATAGTGCTGTAATGAATAGGGGGATGCAGATATCTCTTTGAGATAATAATTTCATTTTCTTCAGATACAACTTCAGAACTGGGATTGTCGGGTCATATGGTAATTCTATTTTTAATTTTTGAGAAACCTCCATACAGTTTTCCATAGCGGTTATACAAATTTAATTCTGATTTGGGGTTTCTTGAGATGAGTTTAATATAAGGCAGGCTGTGGTTTTGGTTGTTTAGGTGTAAAAGTGATATGACTATGGTTTTTAACAGAGTCCTCATCTTTAAGAAATGCCTGCTCAAACCTAGTAGATCACCTGCCTAGCCCTCAGCGGCCCACTTTAAGAGTTGGCCCCTCATTTGGCATGGCAAGCCTCCATAGGCATCTCTGCCTGTACTTCACTGATACTCCATACAGCCTCACTGCTCAGAAGCAGGCCCTAGCCTCACCTAGATCTACTGAATCAGAAGCTGCAGTTTAACAAGATCCCCAGGAGACTGACACACCAGTGCCATTTGAGAAGTGTGATTCTGTATCACGTGGGTTCCTCACACAGGTGTCAGAATTGCCTACGATGCCTTCCCTACCTCTCTCCCTTCACCTGGTCCACATCAGAATGAAGGGAGAGAGGTCATATCTAGGTTGAAGGTGGTCCCCTAAGTGACTCTCTATACCTATGCCACTCTCCTAAACCCCATTTTAGGAAGGAGGAATATAAGTCTGCATTGAACAACAGGGTAACACGGTGCTTTCTGGTCTGCAGAAGTACCACCGGGAAGGCAGGTCCACGTTAACAGGGGGAAGATCACCCTTCCTCATCATTCGCTGGGGGGAAATTCATTTCCTCCTCACTTTAAATCAAATAAACTCAACCAGTCCCTCTCCATGAAAGGGGATGCAATTCCAAGTCTTTGTCACAGATCTAACCACACTTGATTGCTGCCTGTGCCACCCACTAGAGTGAAAGCTACAGGAGAGCAGGGAGCATATCTGCTCTATTCTCCCCCGTATATCCGGCACTGCCATAATGCCTAGCATAGAGTAGGAATATAATAAATATTTGCTGAATGATAATATACTCTTAATTTCTAGGTTCCAGCTGCCTTTATCCTTATCACACCATTTAACTGTAACAACCACTCTGTGGCAGATTATATTTTCCAAGATAGCTACAGCAACCTCTCCCATCCCTCATGTTCTTCCAGAATATGACCCCAGCCATCCAAGGGGCAATCTAATCTCCCTCCCTAGGCTTTTGAATTTGGGCAAGCTATGAGCACTGTCACCAGGAGAGTGCAGGAAAATTATCCTTGTATGACTTCTAAAGCCAGGTAACAGGAAGCTAACATAGTTTCCAACCCACTTGCTGGAATAGAAGACCACCATGCTACAAGGAAGCCAAGTTATACTGAGGGCCTGCACATAGGCACTCCAGTCAGCCACTCAGTTGTTGAGTCATCCCAGCCCACCACGTGAGTGTCAGAGCCTTTAGCTCCCCTGTTGCTGAGTCACTCCCAGCCTTCAACTCTTTCTAGCTGAGGCCCCAGACATTGTGGAGCTGAGAGAAGTTATCCCCACCATGTCCTGTCCAAATTTTTGACCCACAAAATCCATGAGCATAATGGCTGTTTGAAGGTGCTAAGTTTGAAGTAATACATCACACAGCAGTAGTAACTGGCACACACTTTATGAGGTGCCTATTGCTGCTCCCAATTTAAGAAGAATCTGGTTCCCAGAGAGACCAGATAACTTATCCAAGGGTGGGAGCTGATATCCCAGCCACCAGCCAGTCTGAATTCAAAATCTATCTTCTTGCCCTGTTTCTGCCCATATTTTTTTTCCATCAGTGAAGATTCTCTGAGACATAAGCTCCAGATACTGTGGCTGCACAGTTAAAAATGTGAAGATACCAAAGTACACACACGAATACAGGTAGTATGCTCAAAAACGAAACCAGGCCAAATTAGACTTGCCTGCTCTTATGAATTCTTAGCTAATATCTTCTCAGGCAGAATCACTCTTTGATCTAGTATTTATTGAGGGTCTGGGGGAACAAGAGCTCCAGGCTGAACAATAGAAATATGAGTCAGGGACCCATCACGGGAGAGAAGTCAGGAAAGGATGAAAAGAAAAGGAAGGATTTGTTTTCTCTGACATTAGGTGAAAAGAGGATAAAAGAGGATAAGTGTTCCAATAGCAATATAAAGGCTCAAGGATGAGGATACAAAAGGCAGGTGACACCTTCTGTGACATAAGCATTGGAGTCATCTCTTGTTGGGGGTCAAGTGAGAAAAACATCTGAGGAGCTTGATAAACAGTGTAGAAGAAGCTCACTACAAAATGCACTATGGAATTTTCTTCTTCAGTGTGTGTGTATGTACAAAGGCATGAGTGAGAGGTAAACAGAAACACTGATGGTTGGCTGTGAAGACCCAGCAGAATGGGCAACAGCCACTTGGCCGATCCTCACCACCCCTCCAGAGCCCACAGCAGGACAGGAGACAAGCACCGGATGGGCATTCCAGGGCTGTGCCTAGATAGGAGAGAAAGGATTCAGAGCTGAGCTCAGTGGCCTCCAGCAAATGATCTAGGGAGAATGGGGAGCTCAGTGCCTACCAGGTGCCAAGACAGCAGAATACAGCCTGGCAGGGACATGGAACAGGGGAGATGGTAGAGGGTGGAAAGGTTATGACGACCAACCAACTGCATAGGCCTGGGGACCCAGAGGGTATAAGCACACCCTACAAGGACATGTACAGGGACTTTTGCAGACCCAGAAAAAAACAGCAAACAGTCTAGAAGCTTGAAAGTAAAGGAAGAAACAAAGAAGTGGCCAAGGATAGGTGAGGGGGGTCTCCTCCTTCCTTCTCCTCTCCCAGTACCGCTCAGCTACACATTCCTTTTAAGAAATTCCTTCTCAAAAGACTCTCCAGAACATTGCCACCATGGACCAGAATATTGCCTATCCATACAAGTCTCCTGGTGTTAGCAGCCTTCAGAGGATCTCAAGGTTAAATCTCTGTTGGAAATGACAGCTATTTCTTGAAACACACCTAGAACTAGCACTACATGAAAAAAAAATAAGCTGAATTTACTAGTCCACAAGGGGGATATGTCTCAATGAATGCTAACATCCCCTTGGGGGTCAACCACATAATAGGCCTGGAATCAATATTTATTGTGTAAATTAATGTTGTACATGTTTTGAAAGAAAGCACATGTTTTGGGAAAGTTCCCATTCTTGATCCTGGAACTCAAAGGCCACCACAACCTGGCACAGATTTGACAATGACTTCACCTGCATTTATGCCTAAGCCCCAGCCCCAGTTCCAGCTAGATAGTCTTGGTCTACACCACCCTACACACCCTTCCCCCAGAGGACACCATGTATGTTCCAAATCTAGTTCCTTATTCCTCACATTATAAAATGCCCTCCATCTTCATGGCTTGAGATCAACTTAAAACCCTGTCCCAGGCCATGCACCGCTATATTCGCAGACATACTAACTACAGTGTTAATGGATCAAGTCACTTCTAATTATTATTTATATGCTACCTTGTAACATCTTTTGAATTATTGTCTTTGACCATAAATTGATAAACTTTTTCTCCAAGGGCCAGACAGGAACTACTTTTGGCTTTGTGGGCCTTATGTTCTGTTGCAACTACTCTTCCATTATAACAAGAAAGCAGCCATAGACAACAAGAAAATTAGTGAATATAGCTGTGTTCCAATAAAACTTTATTTACAAAAATAATCTGGCCAGATTTGACCTGTAGCCCTTAGTTTGCCAACCTCTGTCTTTGTTATTTGAACTCTTATTCTCTCTTAAATTGTCTTACCACTCTAAGACAAATTTAAGTTACTTAAAAGAAGGGACCAGGTATGTATTTTCGTTTATTCTTAGCCCCTACCTGGCATAGTACTACACAAACAAGGAATGTATAAATTTTTTGAATAAGCATTTAAGTAATGTGCCACATATCATAATTGGCATTAAAGTGGAGTCATGTAGGTGTGTACACTGATGGTGCAAACATTAATTTCTAACAATTACTAACTTAATTGAATTGTGTGCCGTAAAGTTGGTTTTTTGTTTTTTTTTTTGTTTTTTTTACCTTTCCTGGTCTGCTTTTTCACCACATTTTTTTCTTGTAATCATTTCCACAGATGGCCTAATACATTCATTCCACCAGCTACTTAACAGACTAGCACATTCCGCAAGCTATTTGACATTAATAGCAGGACTTAGGCTCTGTGCAGATAGAAGTGCCCACTTCAGCATTCACAGTTTTCCCCATCTCATCATGGGAGCACAGAGAGAGAAAGATTTGCACAGGTAAAAGGGAAGCTTTCAGAAAAAAAGGAGATGAAATCTATCACCACTGTTCCCCCACAAATGCAAACATGACACAATTACCTATAACCAAAATAAAGTTAACTTCACCATGGGTTAGGGACAGTTCTGTCAGATGCTTCTAGCTCACTTCTAAATTGATAACTGCAACAGAGAGAAAAGAAAGTACACATCTTCTGAAGAGTTTCAAATATGCAATAAACTACATCACCCCTCAAAACCTGCTTTTAAATATGTTAAAGTAGATCCGATATAAGGAGCTAAAACGTAACCATTATGTTCTCTCAGATTGAAACAAAAAATAAGTCCCAAAAAGTCTGAGATTTCACTTCACTTCACTTCTTGTCAGTAGTGACCTTTAATGCCAATAGAGTCCCACTTCCTTTTACTACCTCAAATGACAACAAGAGCAGCTCAGTGCAGGCAGCAAGGGCAACACATGTCCTTGTCACCCAAGTCACTTTGTACATGCTTAGAGATTCAAATAGCTGTAAAGGTCTGTTAGGAAAAAGAACACTCTTCCACCCTACCTCAAGTTCCCTTCCCCAGAAGCAACAACTTTTACTTCTTTTAGTTGATCGTTTGGTATTTGCTTCCAAGTCTCTAAGATGCCAACATTGCTATGCCTTGAGGTCTTCACTCTCAGACATTATTTGCTGCTTTCCCAGCATGGAAGCCGAAGTCTTTGCTCTCCTAGTTTACCACCCGCTACACACCTCCCACCCTCCCCCAGCCCCAGATAGGTAGATCAGCATTTTGACTGGATAGATGTTCAATGTCTTTTAGGACTGAATTGTTTGCCCCCAAAATTGATAGGTCCTAGCCCCCAATACCTAGGAATGTGACCTTATTTGGAAATAGGGTCATTACAGATATAATTAGTTAACATGAGATCTTTAGGGTGGGCACTAACCCAGTATGACTAGAGTGCTTATATAAAGGAGAAATTTAGACACAGAGACACACATAAAATAAAGGAAAGAGGATGTGAAGAGACAAAGGGTAAAGATGGCCATCTACAAGACAAAAACAAAGGCCTGGAACAGATTTTTTCCCTCACAGCCCTCAAAAGGAACCAACCCTGCTGACATTCTGATTTTGGACTTCTGCAGAGAACTGTGAATGAATATATTGGTGCTGTTTAAGCCCACCCAGTCTGTGGTACTTTGTTATGACAGCCCCAGCAAACTAATACATATGGCTACATCATCAGGACTACACAACATTACTGAAAGCCTCGCCACCTGGTACACTAAGATTATGTATGTTTCTTTTCTATCACATTTTTTCCCCTGGAGCTAATACAAGTCTTGTTTGTTCCTTTGTTTAGTTTTCATTTGCTTACAGAAAACTTCAGTAAAAAACTAATTCAACTCCAAACACTTTCTCCTTTATCTACATCACCTCTTGAGAGGTCCAGATACATTCATGTCATCCTCCATCAAAGCCTTCTGACCTGGGGTGCAGTGAAATTTAGGGTGCACTAACCACATGGAAAGGTGGGTTCTGGCCTTGGTACAAACAAGCTCAAGAGACTGCATTATGTGGAAGCATGAGAAATGACTAGAGGTTTGGGAACCGAGGGGAAATGCAACCATAAATATGGATTCTCCGAAGACACCTTTGGCAGGTGGACTCATGGGCAGAGGCTGCAGATGCCAGAGAGACCAGTTGGACAGAAAAGCAAGAAAGGGAATGAGAACCAGAGCTGAGGCAGGTTCCCCAGCCCTGAGGCAGAGTATTTGATTAAGGGACATTCTTAGGATTAAAAAAAAAAGTGTCCATAAACAAATGGCATTCTAGGATATGCAAGTACAAGTAAAAATGTCCCTTTTTTTAAAGATAAAATGACACCTTCCTCCATACCAATATCAAACTTCCCTGAATTCTAATTTTGTAATTATAGTAACTTTCTTTTAAAAAATAAAATAACAGGAGGGGAACTGCTTTCTAGATAATCTGAAATAAAGAAACAAAGGCCATAAAAATAAGAGAATCGCAAGGCTAAAAAAAATAATATAGTCCAGACCTCGCTTCGAAAAAATAATCTCTAAGGATGCAGACTTTACTCCACAGCTTTTCTCAGTTGAGAGCAAAGTTTCTCAATGACGTCTTATGTATTCTATCATCACATTCTATCACATTCCACATAAACTGTGGCAGCTCCCAAGAATTCATGCAGTAAAAAAAAAAATAATAATTAAGATCAGGAAAAATACAGCTGAATGGTCAAAAACCAGGGAATGTTAAGGCATCGGTGTGTATGGTATATGTCCACCATACAGAGACTGCTTGGTAAAGCCAATTTGGCTTTGATTTTCCTGACAGCCAAACCAAAAAAGGAAATAGAGTCAATTACACAGTTTACATTTCTTATGGAGGAAGGAATAGAAACAGAAAAAAAGAAATACTAACTAGCAGAAGGAACTTTGCATGAGAAGCTTCATGTAGAACTGTGTTTTCAAGCCGAGGGCAAGCCAGGTTACAATAAGCTTTAAAAAAAAGGGGGGGGACAAATTTCAATTTTAAAAAATCAGAGTAAAAAAAATCAGTGTATATCTCATGTAGTAAAGGTAAATGTTTTCTGTGAAATGCACATTTCAATCATAACTAAGGAAAAGTGTGTGCACCAGGTCACAATATAAGATAAATTTCTTACAAAGGGATATGATCACCAAAATTTGAAAAAGAGCAAGAGGAGATAATAAGTGGATTTAATTTCCAGCTGGGCCCCTGCCTATTCTTTACTGGCTCCAGGTGGTGAGGGATGAACTTCCCTTGCTGCACCACATTATAGTCCCGACCCATCCATCAATTCTTCCCTCCAGCTTTTGACTCTGTCCAGTAGTCTGGCTTTACACCATCCAGGCCATCCTCCCATGGTGGGGCCTTTGGGCAAGTATGGCAGCGTGGGCTCCCTCTCTCCTCCTGACCCCTCAAACTTCTGATCTATCTCTTAATCTCTGTTCCCCACCTCACCCCAATCTCTCCCTTCTGTGGAAGCCTTAGTTGGGAGTGGGAAAACAGAACAGTAACTTTTCCTGCTGGCTCAACTATCTTCTCAAGTTTCTCCATGTTCCTTTTGAAAATGTGAACCAATTACTTATACAGGTATACGTCATTTTATTGTGTTTAGCATTTTGCAGATAATGCGTTTTTGGTTTTTGGTTTTTAATACTAATTGAAAGTTTGTGGCAACCTGCATTGAGCAATTTCACCAGTGCCATTTTTCCAATGGCATTTGCTCACTTTGTGTCTCTGTCACAGTTTGATAATTCTCACAATATTTCAAACTTTTTCATTATTATTATATTTGTTATGGGGATCAATGATCTTTAATGTTACTATTGTAATGATTTGGGTGTGCCACAAACCACACCCAAATAAGACAGAAAACTTAAAAAGTGTTGTATATGTTCTGACTGCTCTACTGACTGGCCATTTCCCCATATTTCTCCCTCTCCTTGGGCCTCCCTAGTCTCTAAGATACAACAATATTAAAACCCCACGATGGCCTCTAAGTATTCAAGTGAAAGGAAGAGTTGCTTGTCTCTCACTTTAAATCAAAAGCTAGAAATGATTACACTTAATAAGGAAGGTATATCAAAAGCCAAGATAGGATGAAAACTAGGCCTTTTGCGCCAGTTAGCCAAATGCAGAGGAGAAGCTCTTGATAGAATGTAAAAGTGCTACTCCAATGAACACATGAATAAGAAAGAAACAGCCTTACTACTGATAAAGTTTTAGTGGTCTGGATAGAAGATCAAACTGGCCACAAATTCCCTTAAGCCAAAGCCTAATCCAGAGCAAGGCCCAAACTCTCTTCAATTCTATGAAGGCTGAGAGAGGTAAGGATGCTGCCGAAGGAAAGTTTGAAGCTATCAGAGGTTGGTTCATGAGGTTTAAGGAAAGAAACCACCTCTATAACATAAAAGTGCAAGGTGAAGCAGCAAGTGCTGATGTAGAAGCTACAGCAAGTTATCCAGAAGATCTAGCTACAATGATTCATGAAGGTGGTTACACTAAATAATAGAGTTTCAATGTAAATGAAACAGCCTTATATTGGAAGAGGATATCATCTAGGGCTTTCATAGCTAAAAAGGTGAAGTCAATGCCTGCCTTCAAGCTTCAAAAGACAGGCTGACTCTCTTGTTGGAGCTAATGCAGCTGGTGACTTTAAGTTGAAGCCAGTGCTCATTTTCCATTCCAAAAATCCTTAGGCCTTCAAGTCACATGCTAAATCTACTCTGCCTGAGCTCTATATATAAAACAACAAAGTTTGGACAATAGCACATCTGTTTACAATATGCCTCTGATGGATCTGAGCAAAGTAAATTGAAACATTCTAGAAAGAATTCACTATTCTAGATGCCATTAAAAACATTTGTGATTCATGGGAAGAGGTCAAAATATCAACATTAACAGGAGTTTGGAAGAAGTCGATTACAACTCTCACGGATGACTTTGAGGTGTTCAAGATTTCAGCGGAGGAAGTAACTGCAGATGTGGTGGAAATAGCAAGAGAACTAGAAGTAGAAGTGGAACCTAAAGATGTAACTGAATTGCTGCAATCTCATGATAAAACTAACGGATGAGGAGTTGCTTCTTATGGATGAGCAAAGAAAGTGGTATCTTGAGATGGAATCTACTCTTGGTGAAGATGCTGTGAAGATTATTGAAATGACACTTAGTTGATAAAGCAACAGAAGGGTCTGAGAAGACTGAATCCAATTGTGAAACAAGTTCTACTATAGGTAAAAGGTTATCAAATGTCATCACATGCCACAGAGAAATCATTTGTGAAAGAGTCAGTTGACATGGCAAACTTATTGTCTTATTTTAAAAAGAGTCAGTTGATATGGCAAACTTATTGTCTTATTTTAAAAAACAGCCACCCCCAACCTTCATCAGCCACCACCCTAATCAGTCAGCAGCCATTAACACTGAAGCAAGACCCCCCTCCAGCAAAAATATTATAACTTCCTGAAGGCTCAGATGATGATTAGCATTTTTTAGCAATAAAGTATTTTTAAATTAAGGTATATACCTTGTTTTTTAGACATAATACTATTGCACACTTAATGGACTATAGTATAGTGTAAATATAACTTTTATATGCACTGGGAAACCAAAAATTCCTCATGTGATTAGCTTCATTGCAATATTCACTTCATTGTGGTGGTGTAGAACTGAACCCTCACTATCTCTGAGGTATGCCTGTACACCTATGTTCATAGCAGCACTATTTCCAATAGCCAAAAGGTGGGAGCAACCCAAGTTTCCAGATGAGTGGATAAACAAAATGTGGTATATCCATACAATGGACTATTATTCAGCCTTAAAAAGGAATGAAGTTCTGATACATGCTATGATATGGATGAACCTTTAAGATATTATGTTAAGTAAAAGAAGTCAGTTAAAAAAGACAAATGTTACATGATTCTACTTATATGAGGTACCCAGAACAGGCAAGATCAAAGACAGAAAGTAGAATAGAGGTTATCAGGGGCTGGGGAAGAAAGAGTAATGGAGAGTAACTAATTAATGAGTATAAAGTTTCTGTTTGGGCTGGTGAAAAGTTCTGGGAATAGACAGTGGTGATGCTTGCACAATGTTGTGAATGCACCTGATGCCAGTGAATTGTACAGTGAATTGTCAAAATAGTAAATTTTATGTTATATACATTTTTACCACCATAAAAAATGTATAACCTTAGTCCATTCATGAGAAAACCCAATCTGAGGGGCAGTCAACAAAATACTGATCAATGCTCTTCAAAAATATCAGGATCATGAAAGACAACAAAAGGCTGAGGAACTGTCACAGATTTGCAGAGACAAGGGAGAAAAAATACAATGTGGCATCCTAGATATGATCCTAGAACAAAAAAAAAAGGACATTAGTGGAAAAACTGATGAAGTAAAATAAGATCTTTAGTAACCATATTACACCAATGTTGATTTCATGGTTCTGATAACAGTACTATTATTATATAAGATGCAAACACTAGGGAAAGCTGAGTGAGGGATAGAGGAAAACTATCTATACTAAAAAAAACTATATTATTTTTTCATCTTTCCCTTAAGTCTAAAAGAAAAATTAAAAGTTTAAAGATTTTAAAAATCAATCCACCCTTAAAAAATAGATAGTGTAATATACAGACTTATAGCAGTTAATCCTTACCCTGAAGGTACTCAGTTCACATTTGAAGTACCAAAATCAGAAAAGCTCCAGGAATGGTGGGTCAGAATTTGAAAAACTAATCAGAGTCCCTCTGCCCAAGACTGGTCAATTAGCATAATGGAAATGAGCAATGGCTCGCTGCTCTCTGCACTGGGTAAAAATATCATGCTGGCATCTTGACCCTAGTAAGAACCACATAGAAGAATCTAGGCAGACCAGCAGTCTATCCCATTTAAAGAAGGGGCCCTGCATGCTGTCAGGGCCCATGGTAGACCATTAAAGGAGGACCTTGTCCTCTCCCTGGGGGCTAGCTGAATGCTGCCACTGGAACACTATCACGTCTGCCTTGAATGTCTCTCACTTTGCCAGAGAGCTCGAGCTTTGCCAAGCTTAAAGAACAGACTGAGGGCTCTTTCTATGCCTGCTTGCTAACAAGTGTCTGAATCAGTGGCCAACTGGTCTGAGACCTGCTTTCCCCATAAAATTCTTCCCGGTCATGGGACTGTGGGAAAGGACACACAGGGCTCCCATCATTGTTTCCCAAAAGACTCTGACAGTTCTTCAAAGGTCAAACCAGTTTAGGTCAGCTCACAACAGATTATTTAAGATTCCTGACAGCACGTTTATGGCTCTAGGAGCATGTGCCAGACCAGTCTACACTCTCTAGAGCAGAGCCCTCCTGGGACAAGGTCTCGAGTTGGGCTGCTACTCCCTCTAGAGAGAACCGTTTGGACAGTGACATGCGTCCCCTGGGACACCAAGTGTCCACACTGAACCCCTGGGGCTTGTAGGGACTGGAGGATAATGAATGTCCAAAACATAACCAAACTAATTTATTTAGCCCAGAGGCTCCAAGTTGACTCAACAGTGGAATCGATCACAAAGCACACAACAACAACAAAAAAGCCCAGGTTTTTATTTTCTTTAGTGCCAGATGTAATCAACCCCATCTTCTATTTTTTTCCTCCCAAGGGGCAGACTTGTCTGTCATTTCCTGTCCTTGTCTCCCTGCTTCCTCATTCCTCTCTTGCTGGTCAGCCCAGCTGTTACCAGCCATCCTGACTCTCTCATCTTTTTCAAGTCCCCATCCCACTCCATCAGGTCTCAGTAGCTCTGGAGGGTAGCCCTAGGTAAGAGTCCCAATTGGGATCATCAAAATTCCAGGATGGTCCTACAGAGAAACAAGGTATCTGACAAACTTCATGGCCCACTGGGCTGAAAGAAACCTTCTCAACTTCCTCAAACTCTGCAACGATGGAAGCTGTTTTCCACACAGGCTGCCACCAAAATGATTGCCCTTTGCCCTACCTGATGTGATGTTCACATCTTAATTCCTAGAACCTATGAATACCTAGCAAAGGGACATTAAATTTGCAGATAGAATCAAGGGTTCTAATCAGCTGACCTTAAAATAGGGAGAATAGCCTGAATTACCCAGGAGAACCTAATATAATCCTAAGGAATCTTAAAAGTCTAAGTTGGGTGCAAAGAGAAGGTCAGAGTGATGCTATATGAGGACAAGACCCACTGTTGCAGATGCTGAAGATGGAGGAAGGGGGCCATGAGCAAGGAATATGGGTAGTCTTCGATGCTGGAAAAGGCAAAGGAACAAAAATTTCCCTAGAGTTTCAAGAAAGGAATGAAGCCTTGATGACATGTTGATTTTAGCTTAGTGAGACCCACATCAGACTTGTGACCTCCAGAACAGTAAAACAACAAATTTGTTTTGTTTTAAGCCTAAATTTGTGGTAAAAATTAAAATTCTAATTTTGTGGTAATTTTTTATGGCAGAAATAGGAAGGGAATACGCCTGGTTATCAAATGCCATAGTAGCTTATTTTAGACCCAATGAATAAGTGAGTCTTACTTAAGTAAAACTATCTATGCAAAGTCCACAGCGCTTTCAGGTTGCCTTCCCTGATGGCTTCCATTCTCATGGGCCTTACCTCCAAAGGAACCAGTGCCCAGGTACAGAAAACACACGTGGTTTCATGTTGCAGGGCAATTCTAAATAGAATACTTTGCCTGTGCCATTTTTATAAAGTATCTGCTTGACACAGATCTTTAAAAAGAAAACCCACTCAGAAGTTATTTCTGTAACCAAAGGTGGGCAAGAATGGGGATAGTAAAATGAGATTGTGACTTATGAAATGAGCAATTGAAGTTAAGCCTAGTCTTACCTAGTATTTAATGCATCAATTTGCAACTATGGCGATGACAATTTCCATTCAGACCACCCTGACCCACAGTGCATGAGTCTGAGTCTCGGTGTTTTTCTTCAATGGCCTCAAGGCGTGTGTGTTAATCTCTTCTGGTTGTTTGACCAGTGCCATAAGCTCCCATAGAGCCAGCATTCTTCACTCTTTCCAGTGTATTTTTTGGTGGTGAGTACCCTAAGTGCACAGCAAAACAGAATCATCCTGAAAAGAGGGTGCAGGTGAAGAAGGGGAGCTTCACAGCAGTCAGCACTCCATACTTCAATAGATTGGGATACTCTCTCCAAGTAGCTGAGAGTTAGGGTTCAAACTCTAACAGCATCCAGCTGACAAAGGTCTTGCTTAATGATTCCTATTATCCAGGCTTGAAAGTAAAAATACAGGTGATAGTTTCCAATGTGAGAACAGTGGGGCCATTTAAACTCTATTTTTAGCAAGTCTCGGTTACCTGTGAAGCAGCAGATGGTCCCTAGCATGAAAGCATTAAAAGATTGGAGTGCCTGTGATAAGTGGGCTGGTCCCCAAATGAGTGTTCACACACAGACAAAAGCAGACATTTGACAGTCCAGTCAACCCAAGCTTCGAAAGGGACCGGCCACCCCACTGCAATCTCCCAACCATTAGCAATGACTAAAATATTAAGCCAAACGACAGGTATTTCCACTACCAATTTAGGATATTGGAGTCATTATGTTTTTGACAAGAAGGCATTTTCTAAGCAATTACTCCCTGGGGAGGAAGAAAAAAAAATCCTGAAGCGAAACACCAGGGACTGGGTTCAGCCTAAAGATAAAGTACAATGAGAGGAAAAGAGAAGAAAAACATTATGCATTGCACAGGGGCCCAGCAATACTTCCCTAAAATGCAGGATGAGAAGCCTGCAAAACTGAGTATGCTGGCGCCGTTATCTCAGATCGGCTCTGCACAACCCAGGACACATGCATGTACTTCATTACATCCACAGGAAGAAGTGTGGCAAGCCTGAACACTGACCGCAACTAAGAAAGATAAAAGTGGAAGATTTCTCCTGTGGTGGATTCATGGCAAGGAAACTTTGGAGGGGACAGTAAAAGGAGCCAGCCCACCAGCTGCCCTAACGGTGCATTTTCTGCAAGGGGCAATCATTGATTGATTTTTTTTTCTAGACAAGTTCAATGCAAAAGAAATGTCTGTTCATGGCTAACGTAGGATCACAGGAAGACTCTTACATATATGGTAGAAGTGGTCTAGGCACAAATGCTGGCGTGCTCCCAAAATTCTATAGACCGCATCACAGATAATTTTTACCTATCACCTATTTCTTCAGATCTTTCAAAAGAAAAATATTTCCAAACATGTAAATTGACCTTATGAAATGACGAGCCAACAGCGGGGAAGACTGAGCAGTGCTGATTCTCAGTCACTCCTGACCATTTGTGACATGTGCAGGAGCTGCACATAAGCGATGCCATTAAATACCAATTTCCAGACTGTTTTGGGAAAGCCATACATCCTATTTTGCTTTTATTCATTCAACAAATATTTTTCTTTTGCTGCTCATTCTGGCTGAGGCACCATACCAGGTGCCAGGATACCAGTGTGCAGGAAAAAGAAGGCCATAGTCTTTGCCTTAGCACCAAAGGGACTACAGTCCATGAAGCATGATGGGGGTGGGTCATTGCAGTCCCTGGTGGGGCTTCCTGAGCCAGCCTGGTGCCCTCTCGTTGAATGGTGACCCTTTCAAGCATCTGGAAGCATCTAGGTTAGCAGTGGAGAGGGAGGAAGTAAAGGGAAGAGGGAATGATGTCTGCCTACAGCAAATAAGATTTCCTTGCATTTACCAGCAGACCAAGTAGAGCAAAAATAAAGATGTCTCATGATCCACCTCAAAAATAAATAACTTATCCCCAATTGGTGGTTTCTTCCCATTTAAAACTACAAACCCAGGAAAGTGAAATTCTGACTGGAGCAGGCATGAATTATTTTAGTCAGGCGTGCTATTCCTTTCCACATCCTAAGCAAGAATTCGTCAGCTCCAGGCTAAGAGCCAAAATGTCCCAGGATGGGGCCTGGTACAATATGGAGGGCAGTGATCAGGCAGGGAGGGCAAGGAGGCGATGGTGCTGCTGGAGCCAGCCAAGGACTAATGAATCTGGCAGATGCTTAAGTCATTGCCACAGAAAGTTTTCCCTACCTTATATCAAAAAATTGGCGCACATAAATTTGACAAATTATCAACTTAGCTCCCCTATTATCACAAGAAAGCAATCAATGGCAAAAGAAAGAACAGAGGATTCCTAAAACAAGATGCCAGACTGAGGTGGGAAAAGAATCTGAGCTAGCTCAGAAATCAGATGCGGTCCTGCTCCTCCCCTTTGTTCTTCCCCCACTCCCCACTTTACCATTCAAGAAGTATGAAAACTTGCTTACCCACAGTACTCCCCCAAATAGCCCTGGTTTTACTTACCCATATCCTACCCCTAAAAGACATCCCTAAATAGGTCGATTCAGAACTCTCCAATCATGCTGCACCTTTAAATATATTTTCCTACCACTGAAGATCCACTACATGGGCTACTCTTGACAGGACAATCTATTTTAAAAGAGCAGCTTCCAAGGTACATCCAGCATAGAGCCAACACACCTGTATCACAGCCAATGTCAATGATGAAGTTGGTCTAAAGAAAGGGCAACAGATGCTGCTGGCATTTGGGTGCTCAAATTAAAGCTCATGTAAGCGAGAGGAGCCTAGGATACTGGGAACTATTGGTATTTCTCACTCATGGGCCAGACACATGATGGGGCCAAGGTTATCAGATGACAAACAATATAGCAGCCCTGCTGGGTATAACTAGAACATTCAAAGGAGTGACCTGGAGTGAATCATTAAATAGCAGTTCCACCATAGTCATTGTGACCTGAAAATTTGCAACTCTCTGAAAGAATGATTCAGCCCTACCAGGAAGAGTACAATCTGCTTGTAATGTCAGGAGAGAATTCAAACTCTTAAGGTTATGGGTGTATAAAAGCCCACTCAATGACCTACTGGGGTAGGCAGGGCACCCAAGAGGGTAAGGAGACCCAGAAACAACAGCATGAGCCTCATTATGTCTAGCAACTGATTGTCAATCACTGCTCAAGTCTGGGAGGCAAGAGGGAGTATTGAGGAGCACAGAAAACTAAACCCACATGCTCACCCATTTGAACAGAGCTGCCACAATTACAGCCAAGCTGGAATGCTAGTCCAAGGTTACCAGAAGCCCTGGTGTTTAAGATCAGTCAGGGATCTAAACGTTAGGTGAAATCTTAATCTGATTCTCAAACATCAGCAATTCCAGATTTGTAAAACACCATGGGCCACTTTGAGACAGCAGGTGTGGCTCTCACTGCCCCTAACAATACTCAGATTATTTTCTACACCGAATTTCCAGGATATCTCCGACAGCAAAGAACCTTCCCACAACTACTCACAAGCCCAGTGTTCTCAGAACCTGCTCTGTCCACATGACTGAGTCCAGCACCCCATCTATAGATACTCTGAATTCACTGGAGAGATAAGTAAAGAGTTGTTTTTATGTTATTTCTACATCCTGACTGAAAGGAAAAAATATATATAATTTCAGATGATTCAAACTAAATTATTTTCCAAAACTTCTGTGTATCTATCAACATTGATGTAAACATTTTCAGTCTTCCACCAGAGGCAGAGACAAACTCAGAGAATGATAGATAGTTACCACCATAGCTTTCATGTTTGCCCGTTCTTTCCCATGTCGTCTTAGTCAGTTTGGGGTGCCATAAAAAGAATACCATAGACTGGGTGACTTAAACAACAAACATTTATTCCTTACAGTTCTGGAGGCTGAAAGTGGGGAGAAGGGAGGGAGGGAGAAAGAGAGAGAGAGAGAGCACTCTCTTGACTGTCTCTTAAATGGTGTTAACCCCATCATAAGGGTCCGCCCTCATAACCTAATTACCTCCTAAAAACCCTACCTCCAAATACCATCACATTAGGGATTTGGGTTTCAACACATGAATTTTGTGGGGACATATTCAGTCCACAGAACATGCCAAAAAAAAGCCTGACTGTTTCTGTTTCTCTGTCTCTGTCTCTCTCTCTCTCTCTCTCTCTCTCTCTCTCTCTCTCTCTCTCTCTCTCTCTCTCCCTCTCTCCCTCTCTCTCTCTCTCTCTCTCTCACACACACACACACACACACACACACACACACACACACACAATGGATAAACACACAAGCTGGAGGGCCAAAACATATTGGGAAAGGAGAGTTTGATTAATGCACCAAGAACGTGCACAAAATATAGGATGAGGGGGTCCTTACACATAAGACGGCTCAGACACAGTGTGCTAGTGTGGCTTTTTGTTTTTCATTTGTAACTCATCTGAGCCCCTACTATATGTCTGGCTCTTAATACACACCGTGTAGTTGATCCTAGTGATGCTAGCTGCTGTTAGTTTTTCTGAGGAAACTACAAGTAGAACAGCAGTTGGAAATGGCCTTCACAAAAGGAATCCAGCAAACAGAGGACTGATGGAGAACATTGTCACTCATAAGGAAGGATGTAGACCTCAAAAACACTTTTTTTGATTATTCAGACATGCGAATCCTGGTAATCACAGTGTGAGGGGGTGGGGAGGAAAAGCCCTGTCTTCAGCAAATTCACTAGTAGCTCTGACGATACTTTTTAAATATATCCACAGCCATGAGATTGACAAAAATGCAGTTGTATGATGCAGCAGACTAGTCATTATCTCCCAGAAGTCCTTTAGAACTAGAACCCTTCCTTCTCTCCATACAAGACAGAATAATGCGCTACCCCCATAGGTCTATATGCTAATTCCCAGATCCTGTAAATATGTCACCTAATCTGGCAAAAGGGACTTTGCAGATGTGATTAAGTTGAGGATCTTGAGATAGGGAAGATAATCCTGGATTATCCAAGTGGGCCCAGTAATATCACAGAAGTCTTTAAAAGATGAAAGAAGGAGGCAGAAGAACCAGAGAAGGAGATGTGACAATGCAGGCAATGGTTGGAGCGATGCAAGGAAGAGCCCATGAGCCAAGGAATATGGGCCACCTCTAGAAGCTGAAAAAAAACAAAGGAAACAGATCCTCCCCAGAGCCTCCAAAAGGAACCAGCGTTGCCAACCCATTTGGATTCTTTTGACCTCCCAAACTGTGAGACATTAATTCTGTATTGTTTTAAACCATTAAGTTTGTAGTAATTTGTTACAACAGGAATAGGAAACTAATATACCCCACCCCTAGTCTGTGTTGGGCACATGGCTGCCCGGCTGGAGATTACATTCCTCCAGACTCAACCACAGCTAGGGCTGAGAGAGTACCTAAGTTCTTGCCAACTTGTGGGTGGGAGTAATACGAGCAGTTTCCAGATCACATTCTTTAAAGAAGGGAGCTACTCACCCTCTACTTCCCTCTCCTCGTTGGCTGGTAAGCCAGCTCCTGTCATGCCAACAAAGGCAACACCCTAGAAAAGGTGGAGGAACAATAAAAGAGAAGGAATTGGACCCTGATGACTTTGCAGAGCAAAGCCATTTGCCCACCCTGAACAGTTCAGTGGTCAGCAGGCTGTGGTCCAAGAGGGAAATAGACAGCTATGCTATCTTGAGGTTTTTGTGACAGTAATTCAGCCTCCACCCTAGCACATCTGGGATACCAAATAGTGGTGGGAATGAGAGCAGCAGAAATCTTTACACTGTGGCAGCACACACTTAGAAAGGCAATCAGGCATTCTCTTCTAAGTTCACATACTCTCTCCTTCATTAAGTACATTCTCTTCTTCACTCATTACTTTGTTCAGTCGCTCATTTATTGGGAATATATGCTGGCAAAATCATTTTGGAAAACCAGCAACTTGAAATCCAGCAAAACCACTCTTTGCTATGTACTTTTAGAAAACATATTCTACACATGTTCCTGGAGGCATTTATCAGAATGGTGATAGGAAGTCCATTCATTGTAGCAAAAACCTGGGAGCAATGCAGAAGTCCACCACTGGTAAAAAGCATAACTACACAGAGACACATTCAAACAGTGGAATACCAGACAGGACAAATAAACATCTACAAAATGAGAGACAACAAGCAAATCACAAGTCTCTGTGCAGTATGGATGCTAGTTTCATCAACCTAAAACCAAGCAAAACCAGACAATCTGTTTTTAGGAAATACATATGGAAATGATAAAACTATTTTTTAAAGAAGAAGGGAAAGATGATTGTTTGAAAAGCTCATGATGGTCATCTCCTCTACAGAAGAAAGGGGACGGAGCCAGAGCGCACATCAGGGGACTGGTTCACAAGGACATATTCTATATTGATGCTTGACACCATCCACATGGTATATAGTCTGCGTATCAACAGCATATCCACTTTCAGAACTATTTTTAAAGCATAGCACCACATGAAAAGGCCTCAGAGAACACTGCATGAAGGAAAGATTCCCACAGTGGTTCCAAGAGAGAAAAGAGATGGGAGAACCAAATGAATGCAAAAGACTGTGCCACATCAAGCAGCATGTGCCCTGTCATGTCACCAGCAACAACTCCATTTCTGAAACACACCATTGTGTTTCCCATTAGGGTTGATTTGAGCTTTATTAGGTTAATTTATATTTAATTTGTGAATATGTTTCAGATTTATGCTTACAAATGAGCTAAAAAAAGAAGTTTATATCTAGTGAAGTGCATATATTTTCAAATAGCACTATTATTTAAAAGTTCAAGGCAATTAAAAAGGAATGAAAGGGCTTCCTCTTAAGATGGTGGAGGAGGTAAATGCTGTGCCTGGCTCCTCTCACAACCACATCAAAATTCCAACTAAACTACAGAATAGCCACCATTGAGAGCCACCTGAAGTCTAAGTGAACAGAAGTCCTACAACTGGAGACATACAGAAGACTCCAACTTGAGACTGGTAGGAGGGGTGGAGACACAGAATGGCTGGTCCCACACCCACATGTGGCAGTTGAGAATCTGGAGAATTATCTCAGCTGTGGAGGTCTTCCTGGAAGAACAAGGGGTCGGGCTCCCCATCTCAGTGTTCCAGTGCCAGGAAGAGAAGTCCTCACAACTTCTGGCTGTGAAAATGAGCAGAGGCTGTGGCTGAGTGAGCTGAGGGCTTCAGGAATTGCAGACTTTCTTCTTAAGGGATCCCACACATGAACTTACTGATGGGCTCACATGGTCTGTGCTCCAACTCTGGGGCGGCAGCTCAAAAGATGCCAAAGACACACGGTGAGGAACTGAGTTGTCTGACATCTGGGCAAGGGCTGGAGGAGGAGCAGCTTTCTTCCAGACAGAAGTACCAGCAGAGGACATTGCTCCTTTGTTGAGCCCTCCCCCCACCCCAGCTTGCAGACCCAGGTGGACACCATATCTGAGTTTCCGTCAACATATATAATATTAGTCACCCTGCCCAGGTGATTCCCCAAGACCCCACCCTCCCAACATGCAGGCCCACCCAAGCTGGTTCCAGTGGATTTTTCATACAAATGCCCTGTCTTGGCTCATGCTGCAGACTTTTCTAAAATTTCTCAAAGGTTCATAAAACCTAAATAAGCAGTATCTGGCCTCAGTGTGCCTTGTATCTCTTGCTGAACAGCCCAAAGCCTGGCACAAGCAGCAGCCAGCCTCAGTTCACTTCTTGGCCTCACAAAGCACCTCCAAGCCCAGAGTGGGTGGTGGCTATCTGCGGATTGCTTGGTGGCTTATGCCAAGTGGCCCTGGGCAGGGAACAGGCTGAACTTGGCCTGCAGCAGGGTCCCTCCCATAATGCCTTGGCCTGCATGACCGGTGGCCGGCTTCATTGTGAGCTGGAGCACCACCTAGGGTCACATCTGAGGACGACACACCAAAAGGGCCGACAAGGCAGGCACCAGAACCCTGCGAAAGTGAATCCTCCTCTGTAGGGTCAGCCCTGAATAACAGCCCCTCCACTGGTCTTGGCCAATCATCAAAACCAATGAGCCTGTGGGTCAATCCCTCCCACTGATGCGTAAACAGCAATCAAGGCTCAACCTCAACAGCAGGGCACACACAACCCATACAAGGGACATACCTGGAACACCTAGCTCAGGTGGCCAGGGAAGACTGTGCCACTGGGACCCACAGCACTCCTACTATATAAGGCCACCCTACTAAGACTGGGAGACATAGCAGCCCTACCTAATACATGGAAACAAACACAGGGAGGCAGCCGAAATGGGAAGACAGAGAAACGTGTCCCAAATAAAAGAATAGAACAAAACTCCAGAAAAAGAAGAAAACAAGATGGAGATAAGCAATCTACCAGATGCAGAGTTTGAAACACTTTTATAAGGATACTCAATGAACTTAAGGGAAGAATAGATGAACTCAGTGAGAATTTTCACAAAGAGAGAGAAAACATAAAAAAAGAACCAAAAAGAAATGAATACAAAAACTGAAATGAAGGATACCATAGGAAGAATCAACAGTAGATTAGATAAAGCAAAGGATTGAACTGGCAATTTAGAAGGTAGCAGAAAACACCCAATCAGAAAAGCAACAAGAAAAAGACTCTGAAAAAGTGAGGATAGTTTAAGGGGCCTCTGGGACAACACTGAGCGTACCAACACTCGCATCATAGGGGTACCAGAAGGAAAAGAGAAAGAGCAAGGAACTGAAAACGTATTTCAATAACTAATGACTGAAAACTTCCCTATCCTGGTAAAGGAAATAGACATACAAGCCCAGGAAGCACAGAGTCCCCAATAAGATGAACCCAAAGAGGCCCACACCAAGGCACATCATTATTAAAATGCCAAAAGTTAAAACAGGTAGACAATCTTAAAAGCATCAAGAGAAAAGCAGTTAGTTATCTACAAGGGAGCTCCCATGAGACTGTCAGCTGATTTCTCAAAAGAAATTTTGCAGGCCAGAAGGATTTGGCATGAAATATTGTGATTACTCTACTCAGCAAAGCTATCATTTAGAATCAAAGGACAGATAAAGAGTTTCCCATACAAGAAAAAGCTAAAGGAGTTCATCATTGCTAAGCCAGTATTATAGGAAATGTTAGAGGGACTTCTTTAAAAAGAAGAAAGAAAAAGAGATAAAAATATAAATAATAAAATGGCAATAACTACATATCTAGCTACAATTACTTTCAATGTAAATGAATTAATTGCTCCAAACAGAAGACAGGGTAGCTGAATGGATAAGAAAATAAGACTTCTACAAATGCAGCCTACAAGAGACTCACTTTAGATCAAAAGACACACAAAGATTAAAAGTCAAGGTATGAAAAAAGATGTTTCATAAAAATGGAAACAAAAAAAGCTGGGGTAGCAATACTTATATCAGGCAAAATAGACCTTAAAACAAAGGCTACAACAAGACAAAGAAGGACCCAGTTATCCCACTCTGAATATTTATCTGAAGAACTCCAAAACACTACTTTTGAAGGGACATGTTAATACATATGTTTACTGCAGCATTACTTACAGTAGACAAGATAGGGAGGCATCCTGGGTATCCATCAATGGATGAATGGATAAAGAAAAGGTTTCACATATATGCGTGTGTATGTATAGACATACACATGTATAGACATACACACGCACATATATATGTATATACACACACACATATATACATGCACACATATACATACATGCACATATGTACATATATGTGCATGTATACATACACGCACATATATATACATACAAACACAATGGAATAGTACTCAGCCATAAAAAAGAATGAAATCCTGCCATCTGCAACATGATGGACCTAGAGGGTATTATGCTGAGTGGAGAAAGTCTGACAGAGAAAGACAAATGTCATATGTAAAATCTAGAGAACAGGATAAACAAACAACAGAAACAAGCTCATAGACACAAAGAGCATTTTGATGGTTGTCAGATTGGGGAGTGGGAGAGGGAAGAAGCGGGGAAGGGATTAAGAGATACAAATTGGTAGTTACAAAATAGTCATGGAGATGTAGAGTATAGTATAACATGGGGAATATAGTCAGTAGTATTGTAATAACTATGTATGGTGTCAGATGGGTACTGGATTTATCAGGGTGATAACTTCATAAGTCATACAAGTGTCTAATTATGTTGTTCACCTGAAACTAATATAATATTGTATGTCAACTATAATTGAAAAAATACAAAATAAAAAAATATAAGGAACGAAATTCTGACACATGCTACAAAATGGATCAACCTTGAACATATTATGCCAAGTGAAATAAGCCAACCATGAAAGGACAAATACTGTATGATTCCACTTACATGAGATACTTAGAGTGGTCAAAACCGTAGAGACAGAAAGTAGGATGGTGGGTGCCAGGGACTGAGAGAAATGTTTCATAGGTATGGAGTTTCAGGTGAGGAAGATGAAAATGTTCTGGAGATGGAGGGAGGTGATGACTCAACAACAATGTGAATATACTTAATGCCACTGAATTGTTCACTTAAATTGGTTAAATGGTAAGTTTTATTTTACGTATATGTTACCGCAATAAGAAATAGTTAAAGTGATAAATTTTATGTCATATATACTTTACCACAATAAAAATAAATAAATAAAAGTTAATAAACATTTTGAAAAGTTTAAGGTGAAATAGGGATTCTTAGAAAATCTTTTCCTTGTGAAGGGAACTTTCATATTACTCATTTGAGAAACATCATTCTATCTGGTTTCTCTCCAGACCTCCTGTGAGGAGGGAGTTTCAGAGACTGACTAAACATTGTCATGCCTCAGAAAAAGGTCTTCTAGCTTGATGTATGTTCCTCAAATTGACAGCTTTCCTTCTTTCTGGATAAAGAGAACTTGTTCAAACAAACACCCTTTGGTGTAACTGTTTCATTGCATGGTTCCTGAAATGATCACATCACAATCTCCCTCCAAAAGGGAAATGAAAGTTAACTAAAATGTATCACTGACTAGAACTTTAGATACCTTTGAGTTCCTCTGGTTATCAGATCTCACAATTAACAAGCACTCAATAAACACTTGCAGAATTTAATAGAATTCCAATATACAGCACTATTGAGTCAACGGTCTCATTTGTCCTACCAGTACAGGCCGGTATTGTTGGCAATCTGAAAATGTAACAAAGGAAGTATATGATACACATTAGCTACCAATTCTTTCTAACATGTATTATCATGGAGTTTAAAACTTTCACAAAGACTTGTCCCAAAGAGAGCATCATAAATATTTAACTAACTTTTTGCCAGGTACACGAACTGACATTTGACATGTACTCAATGGCTAAGGAACAAATACTTTATACAATGAAGTCCTTTAACCAAATGATGCATCAAGAAGGCAAGACTTTGAGATAGTTTTTCCAACCTGGATCCTGGAGTTCTAGACACCCTTAATTGGTGCTTTTTGAAGCTAATGACACAATTTTTTTTGGGGGGGGGGGGGGGGGGAGGGAGTGTATGACAATGACAGAAAGCTAAGCTAGGAAACCACAGGAAGGTTATTTCAGCCATGACCTTTCCGTTGTCAGCATGGGACTTGAGAAGGAACCAAACCCCTGAGGGGTTCACCTTCATTGTGCATCCCCTGACCTCACAGCTGAGCACTAAACCAGGATTAATCATCTCAAAACGGTGCAATGAACTAGGTTCAGTCTGGAATATGAAAGCCCCACAAGCAGTCTCCTTCGGGGATTTCTCTCTCATACACATTCACACACTCACACTCACACACACACACACACACACACACACAGCATAGAAGGGATGATAATCCATATGAGCACATAGTTTCTTGAACTAAAACTGAAAACAAACACAGGGACGGCAAGTACCTCGCTGACCTACATGTAATAATCCCCATGGACCACACTCCTCTTCCTTATCATCCTCATGGGCCATTCCAGTCATTTGGAGGCTATGGAAACAAAGAATGGATATGAAATGTCACCTTGACTACAACCTGGTTTCCTTAAAGAATAAAAAGAATTATCCATCATATCCATACTTATAATATCAACATTATGGAAGCAACCTAAATGCTGAAGTGGTAGGGAAATGGTTATACAAGTTAAGATTCTTGAACTCAGATATTCAGCTACTAAAAATGCTGGTTTTGAAGATGACTATGAAGTGAGAAAGAAACTAGGATGTGCAATTTTATATAAATAACAATAAATGTACATATATCCACAACTATCTAGTAAAAAGCCTAAAAAGACATATGCCCAAATAAAATGATATGATTGTATTGGTGTACTATATAGGTGGTCAATTTAAACTCTCCTGCTCCCTATTTTCTAAACTCTATAAGATATAGTCACCATATATTTTTAACAAAGAGCATTTTCTGAGGTCAGAGAACACTGGAGCTAGAAGAAGACACACCTGACCCAACCCTCACTCAGGTATGGAGCCCTCTCTGCCATCCTCCAAACTTCCTTCACTGGCAGGGAGCCACTCTTGAAGAAGTCACCCAAGGCTATGGGCTGGGGAGACCTCCCCATGCCTGTCATCCCTGCTCTAGGCTCTCTCTGACCTGAGGAGTAGCAGAAGCCCTTCCCAGATGTGCTCACAGGGGTACACACCCCAAAGGTTTCCTCTTCTCTAGAGGACCACACATCCTCATGTAGCTATCTTGACCTTAGACTACACATTGTAAATGATAGTTTCATCTAGTTTCACCAGCTATAGTAGTTCTGACTGAGCAAAAGAGGTAGTGATATCAGTTGAAATCCTGAAGCATGGGACAATACTGCCTGGGAGAGGGCTTAAAGGAAGAACTGGGAGGGGTATGAGAACTGGGAGGGGTTGAGGGAGAGAAGAAGTGTTGAGAGGGAAGGGGGAGAGAGAGGAGGAAAGAGACTACAGAGAGGGGGGTTCAGGGGAGAGAGCCCAGGTAGGGAGAAAGAGTGAGAGAGAGGGATGAGGGACATGAGAAGAGAGGATTTGAGAAAGAGAGACTAAGAGTTAGGGGACAGAGCGGGGTGGGGAGGTAGAGGGGTGGGAAAAAAGGGGGAAGAAGAAGAGGGAGGAAGAAAGAAGAGGGGCTTAGTAAGAAGTTGGGAGAAAAGGCAGAGAGTGTGGAGGAGAGAATGCATAGAAGGTGGGATATGCAGATGGGGTGTGGGCAAACAAAGAGAAGAAGTATAGACACAGAGATAGGAGGGGGAGGATAAGGAAGAGACGGGGTGGGGAGATGAGGTAAGAGAGAGACAATGAAGGAAAGAGAGGTGGGGGAATGGATCAAAAAAGAGAGGGGCTGCAAGGAAGAGGAAGAGAGAAAGAGAATAGGAGGGAAGGTCAGGAGAGGGTGGGTGGACAGAGGGCAGACGGGAAGAGAAAGTTTGGTGAGAGAGAGTGGGGGTAAATAAAAGGCAAGTGGAGCAGGGTGAGGGAGGGGGTGCGGGGAAAGGATGAGATAGGGCAAGGGGACAAAAAAAGGGTGGGGGAGAGAAAGTGGGGAGGAGAGAGAGGAGAGACAGCATGAGTTTGGAGAGAGGCAGACAGCCAGACATTAGAGGGACGGTTCCCTGCCCCCTCTTCCTCTACATCTCTCTGCCTCAGAGGTTAACTCACCAGGCGGTGGCTGTTATTCGCAATGTCTTCATCTCTTCCTCCATTTAAAAACCCACAGGTTCCCTAAAAGGGCCAGACAATGTCACAATTGTACCCCGCCCCCCACAGCATGCTATCACCAACCCATCCAAGTGCCCTCGAAGTCGCATCCACATTTTTTAAGTGCCGCCAACTCAAAAGGAGAAACCGAGTTCAGTTATACAATTCAGGGTCTGAAAGGGTAAAAATAACCCTGTTATTCACTCAGAAGCACAACTGTGTCTGGCAGCGCCAGGAGCCCTTCCTCAGGGGAGCCTCATGAAAGGGACTCTGAAGATGGAACATCCTTGAAGGCGCCAATACTTCACACCAATCACCTCTTTGTCAAGAGGAAACCAGGAAAAATGGGCACAGGACACCATCAGGTATTCTGACTTAAGGCTTTCAAACATCATTTATAATGCCTGCCCCAAGAGCAGCTCCACAGGCACCCCCATCTCACCAGCACTGCTCCAGGTGGCAGGGCTTCATTCAGGTCAACCTGTGTTCCAGCACCTAATATCCATCTGGCACTAAGAAAGCCCTCCCTAAACATTTACATAGCACAGAACTGGGTTTGTCCCTCCCCTCACAGGTGTGAGCCTGAAGCAGCCACCTGTGTATCCCCAGAGGGTGACATAGACTCCAGTGAACTCAGAGCCTCACTAATAGGAATCTAGAACCGACACCATATGAAGTCACTCTTAACAAATGGCTGGTACTGTGATGTGTGCCTTGTGAATGAGTTGCACAGAGAGAAGGGGGCAGGGGACATACTGGGCAGCTGGCCACATCCCTGGTTCTGGGGCTTCTTGAGAACTTTAGGTTTCATGAGATCTAGATTGGCTAAGATTCAGGACAAAGTTTCTACCAGTTAAGGACCCAGATCGGTTAAGACTCAGCAGTACACAGCAGAACCTTCTGGAGGACTATTCCAAAATATACCTGTGCCTCCAACACAAGCGGATAGGTAAGACCCAGAAACAGAGTTCCAATGCACATCCCTAGGGAAAAAAATCACCAGCTAGACATTAGTTCTTCCATCATCAATTAATCATGAGGTAAAATGGAGGGGAAAATAACAGAAATACCTGCTGGTATATGCATGATATCTCCCTGGAAAAATTCACAGGAAATAAAATACAGCCTCTGGGGAAGGTCACTAAACCACAGGAGGACTGGGATGGGAAGGAGACTTTTCACTGTAAGCACTTTTAACCTTTTGAATTTTGAATCATGTGGATATATAACCTAGTAAAACCTAACTTAAAAAAATAAACATTTCTCAGGCAAGCAACTATAGTCTCTATGCCCAACAAAAAGATGAAGTTTGTAAAGTGCTTCCCCTTTCAAATTTTTCCTCCACTGGTGACACTCCTACTCTCACTCTCCTCTCCCCCCTGAGCTAATTACTTTCTTTTCTGACCAAGGTAGCAATTAAGCTAAAAAAACATCACCATCAATTGACAAACACTTTTCCAACCTGCTTTAGGTACCACTGATGAGCTAATTGACAGACTGCATTTTGGCTGACACCTCTGTTCTCCATCTAATATTTTAAAGAGAACAAAGGGACAGCGAGAAATCAATGATTAAGTGGTGAAAAACTGTTCCATTTTGTTTGTTGTGAAGAGGATTTGAGTATTTTGTTTTTTTAGTGATCAAAATAGGAGAAAAGCAAAGCCCATTTATGAAACCATTTGTGTCCAATGAATTTCACCCAGAAGGCAGCATCGAGAACTGTCTGGTGAAGAAAATGGAGTTCCAGGAAAAAACTGGTTGAGGGGAAAGGAGAGCAAAACCAGGAGGCCTTTTCCAGTTCTCCTCCAAAACAAGATTCAAGCACCTCCTTCTTCTAGCTCCAGGCACAAAAATGAAAACTAGTTGGAATAATTAGAGGACACTAAGCTAATTAAAGACTTTTCACAGGGGGAGTGGGTGTGTGATGGATAAAACTGGTACAGCCCCAGAGGACCAGACCTAGAACAGGGCCTCAAGTCTTCCCAGTCCAGAACAGTCCAGAAGAATCTGGCAAAAACACTAGGGCTAATGTTCGTGTACTGACTGGTAAGATATTGAAGTTTACAGAGATGGTAATTTAAGCTGTCTATACATGCTGAACGTGGGTGCTTAAGGACTTAAATTTGTTATGCAAAATGAGAAATTAATGAGCACTTAAAATTTTATAATATTTAATCCAAGATACTGAGGAAGAACTAGCAGGATGAATTGAATAGCACCTCATCTTGCTACTCTGTCACCCACGCCTGGGGGACATATCAGCTTCCACCACTTCCTGACCACTGGAAGGAAATCAGCTAAGGCTTTTACTGGGCTTTTCTTGCCAAATAAATACAGTTCAATGAGGCCAAATATCACAGGATTTTTTTTGTCATTAGTTTTTTCTCTTCCTAAGGCTAAAAATAAGCACATTTTATCACTGAAATAAGGTCCACGAGCTACATTTTGCTTTAAGTGTCCCCTAATGAAAACCATAAATCTGCCTATAAGATATTTACCCATAAAATAACAATCAAGTTGAAAACCAAGTGCTCATAATCAACAAGGTTGCCAGTGTATCTTGGCCAGCTGAAAGAATTTAGGTGAAGAAATGTGGCACTCCATCCATCCTCCACGTGTGAATTTGAGAGGCTGGTTTCACATTGCCAGGTTTTCTCCCATGATTGATATATCGTTAAAAAACACTTAAAGAACCCCAGTAATTGCAAGGGAGTTACCCAAGCAACTAACTCATAAATGCTTCAGGATATAAAGAGACATTCAAAATTCCCCCACACATCGAAAGGTTTATAACCAAGGGAGGTGCCATCAACCAAAAACATTAAAAACAACAAAACCATACACTCCCTTTTCCTATTCCTTTGGATTCTTAACTGGGTTCCTTGGGCTTCTACCAGGTGTTCTCCAAAACAGCTGAGTGGTCCAGGAACCCTCAGGAGACATGGATTCTAACCTTCAAATTAGAAACTTACCCAGGAAGGGTGATGAAAAAGTTTTCAAAATAGATAGCGGTGCTGGTTGCACAGCATTGTGAATGTATTTAATGGCACTAAATTGTGCCATTAAATAATGTTTCAAATGGCAAATTTTGTTATATGTATTTTACCATTTTTAAAATTAATAATGTAATATATCAAAAGCTGTTGAATTTCATAGTTTAGATGGGTAAATTCTAAGATATGTGAGTTATATCTCAATAAAGGTGTTAAAAAAAAAACTTACCAGGGAAACAGCCTATAGAAAGAGCCTCACTGGGGAAAGCAGGAGCCTGACATTTATTGAGCACCTATATAAGTTGCTAGTTCTCTAATACTGAAAGAGAGATGCTCCCATGCCACCCTGAACATGCCGATCTCGTCTGATCTCGGAAGCTAAGCAGGGTCGGGCCTGGTTAGTACTTGGATGGGAGACCACCTAGGAAGACCAGGTGCTGTAGATGATTTAAAGAAAAAAGAAAAAGAAAAAAGAAAGAGAGATGGGTTCTGCAGCTAGGGGACCATGTCACTTTGCCTCTCTGAGTCTCAGTTTCATCATCGATAGTATGGGCCATGCATACCAAGGACCCTTCCATCTCTTCAGTCTCAGGTACTGATGTGTGAGTGAAAGAAGGACAGAAGGACTCATCATCTGTCACCTAGCATAAGCACATTCCACTAGGAAGGCAAAAACATCAGGGGAGCCAAACAAGGGACAAATAAGTTTGACAACTTTGCGACCCAGGATTGACAGAAGAGGGGCAAGAGCTGTGTTAAGGCACTTTCTACTCAAAGAACAAAATGGTGAAAGAGGGCCAAAGAGGCCTACCCTCCATTGAGTTCTTGGTTCATTCATAAAACAAAGGCGTGGCTAAAAGGAAAACCTTCTGTTCCAGAGTGGCTGGTGATGGAGGAGGAAAATAGTGCTCCAGCCATCTGTGTAACACCCAGAGCCAGCTTCCCCAACACTCGGACCGGAATACTGCAGTGGCAGCTGTGCATTGTAGGATATGTAGCGGTGTCCCTGGCCTCTGCCCACCAGATGCCAGTAGACTACCCTCCCCCCACCATCTGTGATAACCAAATGTTTCTAGACATTGCCAAATGTCCTCCTGAAGGGCAGAATCGCCCCTGGTTGAGAACCACTACCAGAGAAAATTATCTATCTTAAAACTTGCCATTCTTTGTTGAAGTCCTGTGACACATGTGTTATCCTTCTCATTCAGTGCAGTGCAGGCCACTGTGAACTGTCAGCAAACAGACCTTGTCAGCAAGCTCTCTCTACCTGGGGGATTTCTGAGAACTACAAATACTCCTAGGAACCAAAAGCCTTGGAAAATTTCTAGTAACCATACTTGGGTAAAAGGGTTACTCATTCATTCATTAACATAGGGCAGTTACTGTATGCCAGGCAATGAGTCAGGGCAATGGAATTGGGGATACCCAGTCAGAGATGAACAGATTTAATATATGATGAAGTGTTGTACGGCCACCCTTGGAGCAAGCCTCAAAGGATAAATGAGAGGCATGGGAGACTGAATAACAGCCTCCTGCCAAAGACGTCCACACCCTAGTCACCAGAACCTGTAACTACTTGACCTTCCATGGCAAAAGCGACTTTGCTGGTGTGATTAAGCTAAAGAACTTGAGATGGGTAGGGGATACTGGATTATCCAGGTGGGCCCAACCTAATACAACAGTCATTATAAAAGGAATACAAGAGGGCCAGAGTAAGAGAGGAGATGTGAGAACAGAAGCAGAGGTTAGAGTGATGTGGCCACAAGCCAAGGAAAGCAGGCTATCTCTAGAACCTGGAGGAAATGGGTTCTCCCCTAGAGCCTCCAAAAGAAAGGAACCCTGCAGACACCTTGATATCAGCCCAGTAAAACCCATTTTGGAACTCTGACCTCCAGAAGTGTAAGATTACAAATTGATGTTGTTTTATGCTACTTTCGCAGTAATTTGTTACAGCAGCAAGAAGAAACTAATACAAAGAAGAGAGTTAAATTGTTCCACATCAAGGGGATATGTGGGAAAGACTCAGGCCTGACAGACAATGGAGCAAGAAAGGGCTCAGTATGCTGCTGGGCTTCACAAAGGCTCGGCTAAGGCATTCAAGATCTAAAACAGCTGCATAATGGTAGAGACATGAAGTTAATTCCAGAAACATCTGGGGCTTGACTGTGAATTGAAAGGTGCTGAGAGACGAGTGAGGAGGGGGAAGAAGGGGCAAGCAAAGGGCAAAACACCAATGGAAGTGACAGGAAAGGTGGGTGGTAATACCCTCTAGGAAATGGAGAATAAGAGTCAGGACAGGTACCATGGAGAAGAGATGGTGAGCTCAGTTTACGACATGCTGTTTGAGGTGTCTAAGACACACCTGAGTGAAGTTAACTAGGTTAGGAATAGGAAGGGGGCCATGAGCCCAGGAATGTAGGCAGACTCTGGAAGCTGGAAAAAGCAAGAAAAGGGATTCTCTCCTAGAGCCTTCAGAAGGAATGCAGCCCTGCCAACATCTTGATCTTAGCTCAGTGAGATCTGTGTTGGACTTCCAAGCTCCAGAACCAAAGGTAATAAAGCCATGGCGTTTCTAGGCACCAACTTTGTGATAATTTGTTATAGGAGCAATTGGAAACTAATACAAGTACCAGGTATAGGAAATCACTAATAGATATCAAAAACCCTAATAATGCTAACAGCCTATTTGTAATGTCCCTTCTAAAGAGTATGGAGGGGAAAGGATGATGAGAAAGACCTGTGTGATACTCTGGTAAAAGCCCAAGTGCCTAACAGATGAATCAGCTAGTGTCACCAATGTCCAGATGTTGGAGGTCTGGTTTGGACTGGATTCATGGAAGGATCACCACTCCATGAGACATTTGTTCTGAACTAGGAGCCTATTTTTCTCCTCTAAGGTCATGTGTCACTTACAACAGCATCTTATTTTATGACCAGCGTGCCCGTACACTCTTCAGTGACCCATGCACTCTGGACCTCAGCTTTCTGAAGTGCAAGGCAAGAAGGTTCTACAAAAAGTTGACCTTGACTGGGCATCAGAACCACCTGGAGAGTTCACGAATACACAGACTGCTGGGCTCTACCCAGAGTTCCTGATTCAGTAGGTCAGAGTTGGCAATTTGTGTGTCTAATGGGATCTCGGAGGAGCATGATGCTACCGGTTTCTTATCACATTACACTCCAAGAACCAGCATGTTAGAGATGCTAATTCTCTCACAATGAAAAGATTCTAGTATTTTCCTGCCCTGAATCTTTATCACTAAGAGCTCCCCTGACTTCTTGGTTCTCAGCAGCTTGCTCCTTGTTACTCTGGATGTCTGCCCCTGGTATAGCCTTTCAGTTGTCTGTTGGGCTTGAAGTTGAACAACAATCCCCAGATTAGAGCTGGCTGATATTAAGGAATTAGCCACAGAATATACCTAGAAAGCCATTCTCCTCCCCACCACTTCCTATTCCCTGTTCCAGCTCATCACGTAGTTAAGTCAGGGACAGTAAAGCAGCAACTGCCGTCTGTGAGCTGGCTGAGCACTTTCCTGTTGAACATAAACAACTGCACAGAACACAAACATCAGGCAAGGCCACTACGTAACCAGGATGGGACAAGACAAAAAAAAAAAAAGACCACTTAGTAATCATGTCTGAACACAGACAAAGCATGAACCTTGTCCAAACCACAAATGTCACCAAACATCCCCCAATCTTAGCTAATGAGCGACTGCTGCTTCTTTACTCAAAACAGCATCTGTCTAGTCTTCCCTGCTCCTAGATGATGTTTATTAAGACTCACAATCATGGAATTACTCCTGCTTCCTGACAGCGCCCAGTCAAGAGCAGGGCCCAGCTTCCTTAAAATGCTCCAGAAGCACTTGACACAGGTCCAATCCTATGTATGGACCTTTGTTGCGATGTCCCAACGTGTGTGCTCTCCCTCGCTGTAAGGAGAAGAAAATCAGCTTGTTCCACTCCAGGTGTGTTACTGGGGGTATGCCAGGAAGGCAGTGACAACTCCTACTCAGCTTCCAGATTTCAGCTCAAACATCTCCTCAATGACAGTCCTTACCCTCTCTATGCTAGATCCAGATTCCCCCTCACTAATTCCTTTCATGAGACCTGCCATGGCTTATAATTACATACTGTCATGATCACCACACTAAGTCTACCTCTCCCTCCAGACTGAGAAGTCCAAATGGGCAGGTGTGTGTGTGTTCTGCACCTGTTCCTAACACAATTCCTGGCACAAAGCAGGAAGTCAATAGATATTGGATAGATGGATAAATGGGTGAATACTGACCACTGTACTCAACCTTCTTTAAAACAACTACAAATATAAGGATCGATGAGAGAATATCAGCAATGCAAAAAGAACAGAAGTGGTCAGAGATGAAACAAACAAGGTCTGTGCAACCAAGACGATAGCAAGGGATTGCCCATGCTGTGATGGACATACAGTCATGAACGATAAAGGTGGAGCCTTTTCTTCCATTTCTAAGTCGAGACTGTGGAGGCCAGCACATGATACTCATTTTGGCTTTAGTTTAGCATAAAGCAGTGTACCACCAAAACAATACACTGCTAAAAACAGTCCAAACTTTGTTATTACTCTGGAATTCTTTAAATGGAAATCATTTGCTAGGCTTGCAAATCCTTCACTACTCACAAATTTGGGGTTGTAATAATATGTGTGCAGTTGTAATTACAAGAGGCTTTCCCTGTATCTGGCACTGTAGGCATCACTCCGCAAGCTCGGAGGGCACATTCTGAGTGGGCTTTTGTAAGAGGCCATTTTGCAACTAACTGGCTTCATTTCAGGGCTAAGGATTTGATGCTTTTCAGTTATTTTTCAGCTCAAACACAATTGTATTATGTTATCCATCAACAGAAAAATCATTCTCAGGCCAGGTAAGAATGCAAGTGTGTCGAATTGATGAACTGGACAAATATGAAAACCAAAGAAACTTGGGGGATTGGGGAAGGGGGGTGCCTGTGTGTGCACACACACCCGCCTCAGAAATAGCACTGTTGTGTGGTTCCACCGAAAGACATACAGAATCAATTGCTAGATATCTGTACTTCATTACAAATACACTGCTGAAGATGCTTTAGAAAATAGCAGGTGATCTTTAGCCACAAACTATGACCATCCTAAATCCCACTATAAACATTTTAATGAGCTAAATGATAATACTCATTTCAATCTCATCACCTCTAAGTATTAACACCTGAAATAAATGAAGATCACTTTCTGCACTTCCCCTTCTTTTTGTAATAGTTACAGTAAAAAACGATTAAGCTTGTAAGGTCTATAAACTGCAGAAGCGCTTTAATTTTCTTAGAAGGTTCTGGATAATGAAAATGGTTCAGACTTGAATGACAAACAGGTCTGTTTCTTCTTAAATAGGACTCAGTCCTCTTTCCAGTGAGACAGAGAAAGTGCAGTCCACCCAAAATGAAAGGTGATCAAAAGAGCATTTTTGCCTACCTATGGAGAAACCGATTTGTTACTAAAGTAATTGATTTTAAAGTATATACTTTTGTTAATGAACTAAATCATCTTATTAGGTGTCAAAGCAAACTAAGAGTGTGGAGCTAAGTGTTTTGTCTTCCACAGAGTAGGAGGGTTTAATATCTTTCGTTCGTTCATTCATTCATTCATTCAATAAATATTTATTTAGGGCCTGCTCCATGCCTGGCACCAAAGAAAACAGTGCTGAGCAAAACGGTGCAACACACCATTGCCCCTACGGTAATGGAGCTTACAGTAGGGGAGATAAATGTTAAACTCAAATAAATACGTAATACTGCTATACAAAAAAAGAAAAGGTACTATGGGACAAAGGGTGACAGTAACAGAGAGGAACTAATTTAGACTGGGGGTGGTGCGGGGATCAGAGAAAGGCACTGAGAAAAAGTGACACTGAAGCTGAGAGGCCATCAGTTCTCCATCACTTTAGAAAAGGAAAACTGTTTTGGCAAATGACCACAAATGAGATTTTAACTTTGCCTGTCAACAACTGATTGGGTTAAACCTCCCCTTTTCCAGTGCATCTGTCTTCGTGTGCATCCTATGACTGCTTGTCTGTCAATTCGACTCACCTACCCATATCCTATTACCTGAACACAGAAAGGTCTCACTTCATTATAATTTATTATAATCTACAGTCTTCCTATGCTTGGCCTAGAAACACCCAAAAATAATCTTCCAGAGGCATGAAAAAGAGACTGGCTGTCAACCAGAATATTATTACCTGGGTGGACCAAACGTTTAATAGCCCAAGCAGTCACGAGTCCTTTGCCCAGTAAAGTGTCAAGTCCCCCGGGGCAACAAAGTGGCTCCAATGCTCCCGGGTCTATACCAGATGGGACCTGGGGAGCCTAATGGTTAGGTGCCTACTTGGAACTGATGTTTGATCAGTAAACCAAAGACTGGATCACCATTTCCAGTTCCCTGAGCCTGTAGACTTAGAGGGTGTGGGAAGTGGCCTTTGAAAATCACTCAGCAGAGAGCTCCCCGGGCTGGAGGAAGGCAGGCAGGCAGAGAGGGGATCAGGGTCGGGAGGGAGAGGGGCGCCCAGGGAGGCACATCAGGCGCTCAGGACCGGAGGATTGCACGCCAGGCCGGGTACCGGGGCCTTTTCTGCCCCCCATCACACCAGCCCCCAGCAAAGGACACCCCGTCCCCCGCCGCCCCGAAACCCCAAGATTCCGCTTCCCCAGCGGCGGGGCAACGCAGGCACCGCGAGCCGCGCGCAGGGCCGGAGCCCACCAGCTCCCGGTACCCGCGTCCTCAGCGCAAAGGAGGGCGCGCTGGGGCCAGAAAACGGCCAAAACCAAACTCTCCCCGCCCACCCAAAAAGCCAACCACACCCCCTGTATCCCTCGGCCCAGCCGCCCCGGGACGGCCCCCGCGGTCCTCGCCTAGGCCCCCGCAGGGTTCCCGTCGGCGCCACGAGGGCTCTGCAGGGGTGCGAGTGGGAGTGAATGGGGGTGCGAGGAGCAGGCGGGGTGCCCACCGCTGTGTCACTCTCGGGGGCTTTGCCCCCCGAGGAGCCCTCCCCTGCTCCGCGATCCTGAGACAGGCGCGCCGCCCCCAGGCTGAGGTGGGCACCGGGGAGCGGGCGGCCCCCGACTCACCCATTGGCGTCGAGCCGGGCCGGGCCGCCAAGGCAGCGTGAAAGTTGGCGGAGGCGGCGCGGGGATCGAGGCGCTGGGGTCCAGGCGCGGAGATCGGGGCGCTGGGGTCCAGGCGCGGAGATCGGGGCGCCAGGAACGGGACGCAGAGGTCGGGGTGCCGGGACCGGGGTGCAGGGATCGGAACGCGGCGACGGTGGGCCGGCTTCCTCCTCTGTAGCTGCGGCCGCGGCGGCTCAGCGCCGCCGGCTGCCTCTGCTGCTGCTGCTGCCGCTACTGCCCTGGGGCGACTCCTGCTGCTGCTGCTGCATCGCGGCCCGCTGCGCCCGGCTGCGCCGGGTTTCCTGCTGCCCGCGAGTGGAAATTGCGAAAAAAAAAAAAAAAGCGCCGCCCAGCCCAGCGCTCGGCAACTGCGGCCGCGCCGCCCGCTCTCCCCTCCTCCTCACCGCCACCGCGGTGCTCCTGCGGCTCCGCCTGCCGGGGACGCTCTGCCGCCAGGGCGGGGGCGGGGCCCAAGGGGCGGGGCCTGTGAGGGGCGGGACGTCCCTGCGGTTGCAGCGCTCGGGCGCCCCCGTCACCGCCTGCTGGGTTGGGACCCAGCTCCGCGCGAGGCCGCCCCCCACTCACGGCGGCTCGGCTAACGCCCCGGGAAATGCCGCGAGACTCCTCGAGACTGGCAGAGAGGGGGTCCGTGGGGGAGGGGGCATCTGAGTGGAGGGGCAAGTGGGAAAGGAGCTAGAAGGAACAGATTGTGAGGGCGCGACCATTGAGGGAGCCCGGGCTGGGGGAGGGGATGCCATGGGCAGGTGAGGGGCGGAACACCTGCTGAGGGTGATGGCTGGTGAGCCCGGGGGGTGGGTCGAAGCAACCCAGAATAAAGCTTCACAGAGGGCGCTGTTGAGAAGGAGGGAGAAGGGGTCCCTATGGAGGGACAGAAATGCTCCATCCCTTCAGTGCAGCGTGAGAACGGCAGGCCAGGTGCGAGTTTGCACGTAGGAGGTGGTGGGATGGAGATGCGGAAAGACCGAGAAGGGAAGGGCGCAGCAGAGCTGGTGGGGCGCATCGCCCCCTCTGACTCTCGCAGAGACCCCTAACCCCACGCCTCCCGTGCTTGGGCCAAGTGGGATTCGGTTGCTCATCAATGTTCCCAGGCTCTGATGTTCCCAGAAATCCACGGAGACAAAGGCTAGCTCCTTCCCCAACAGGTGTCATTGTGCTATACTGACCCCCAGACCTGCGCAGCCCACCCTTGAGTGGGCACTAAAATGAAAATAGGAAATTCGTAGGAAATCATGGGTAACTGAGAAACTCCTTTTTGGGTCCATTCACCACAGCTTTCACCACAGATACTCTGCCAGCCACCGCATTCATTTACTGTCCCATTATTTTCTTTGCCCTTTCCACCATCTGGTGGTAGGAAGAGATAGTGAAATAGATGGGAGACATTCAGAAAGAGGAAAAAAAATAATACAATAAAGCAATTAAATCACTGGTACCTGAAAAACGGAGGACGCTGAGGGTTAGTGGGCCCACAAGTGATCAATAAAAGCTGACCCCCTACTCAATACAGGGCTGTCTTCATATCTCACCTATGACATTGAGGGAACTCTTGTGAATTGGTTACATCCTAGGATTTCTGCCAAAAGATGTTCTTATAACTGTTTCATTAGCTTTAAAAAACACCATCATCGTGGTCTTACAAACAAGAGTATAGTAGCATCATCTTTGTAAATACTTTTCAAGTGTGTCAGAGCAATCTATACACAGGACTAATTCAGGGGTAGAAAACCCATCCACATAGCTGCTGAGAAAGTAGTCATGACATCGACGACAGAATCCTGAGGAACATGGAAATTGAGTATCTGAAGTGTTGAAGGCAGGGGTGAATTCTCAGTTATACCTGCTCCAGGCACCATAGTGCCTCACTCGTTACATGCCTTGGCATATCAGAGTGATGAGGCCTTGTGATATGATCTTAGAGTTGACAAACCCTGAAACTCATAGAGCCTGGCTAAGGTCCACTGTTACTGAGACATTTTTTATTTTCTTGAACCCCGCCCAGAAGAACTGGGCTGGGATCTGCCCAATTCCAGAGGTGGTTCTCTTTGCTAAGGCAGGGGTCACTAGGCCACCTTGTCCCTCTATTGAAGAGACTCAGAGCCCTGAAAGTGACTGGGCCTGCTTCAACATGGAAATAGCTTTCCTGGACTAAAGTGGACTGACATCTCGATGCCCAAGACTCTTGGCTAGCTGCCCCATGCATTCTCAGAGCAATGAGTACAAAGTCTTATTGTTGATGACACCCACCATGGCTGGGGTTACCTGGACATGGCAGAGGCCAGTACACCTAACCCAGCTAACTGGTGGTTGAACTCTGTAGGGCTCAGGTTAAAAATGAGCAGCTTGTCTCATGTCCTGCTTAATCTTACTCATCTTTGTCCTATGTGGGGAAGTCAGTCTACTTAATTTTTTTTACCAGCTTGGCATGGGTGAAAACAAACCACCTGAACTTTTGTGTTTTGTTTTAGCTCTGGTCAATTTCAGGGCATACCTTTTTCTTCTTGGACCAGAGTACTATGTCCCCACTCCTTGATCTGGGTATGTTTCCTGCAAAAACAAATTTGCCATTTTATCACACAAAAAAAGACTGATAGCAAGACATAAAATTTTTTTTAATTCCTGATCTGTGTCCTAATTTTAACACCTTAAGTAAACTGAATCATATCAATTCTATTCAAAACACTGCAGATTTTTTTTCATTTGCAGTTTGTCTAAATTACAAAAATGGGCATTCCTTTTCCTCTACTTATTGTTTGGTTCTTCTGAATTGTTCCTATTGTCCTTTTATTTTTCCTTTGAAAAACTGTTGCTGACCAGCGGCACAAGGGGAGTTAATATTAAGATTTAAATGCAGATGCTGACAAAAATAAATGTATAATTCTTCATCCTGCCTCCCTTTTACAAGAGTATATTTTAATAGGATAGTTAGTGCAATATTTCAAATTATGTGAATCCGTCTCATGAATGTTGCTAGAGAAATACATTGTGTTTAATAACATGTCTTCATCCCATTGAACTCCCATTTCTATGAGAATAGAAGATGCATTTTGGGAATGGAGAGTAGCTGAGCCATCACACTTAAAATAATGTCACATAACTTATAAGGCCCCACCGTGTTGCTCCATGGTGGTAACATTTTGGATAAAAATGGAAGGCAGTTGAGCCTCTGCCTATGTAGCACTTACAGCCTGTCATGATTGCTCTCTCAGAGTACTTGGACTTGACATCTGTAATTTGCATGTAATGAATGATACTTTGCTTTGATAACCTTTAATATCATCTTTATATTATTTTAAATTACATGCAGAGTGCCTTACAAAAGATAGTCATTATCTGGTACTTCTGATGAGCTTTATGGAGCCTGGTGCCAGAAACTAAGGAAATGCTCAATAAAAATGACGGGACAAGTCAAAAGGGCACAAGAGCCAACCTGAAAAAGTTCCCAAAGGCTAAAGCTGGAACAATCCCAGCAACAAAATAAATAACAATTCTATTGAATTATAACCCACAGAATAAAGGTCATATCTTTAAGCCCATATAGATATATGTAAATAGCTGACTAAATGAGTAAATAAGTCAGGGAGAGAAACAAGTCTTCCTTATAGAGGAATTCCAATTAATAATATAGAAGGAATGAAGGGAAAAAATCACCATTAGGATACCACAGTGATAATTGATACAGGCAAAATCCACCTCAAATTCTCAAATTAGTGGGTGCAAGTTGAAAAAGAAACCCTGGCAGATGGCACTTTAAGCCTCCGTGCTGACAGTTTTGAGACAAGCTTTTCCTTTCTTCCTTTGCATGGTGAGCACTGGGTTAAAGATAACTTGTCCGGATCACATCAATAGCCCTAGAAATAGCATCTCTCTGTATTATACTTGAACTGGCTTAATAACCACTCTTGGGATGACCCACTCACTTCCCCTTTTATCCTTTTCAGTGAATCCTTTGCAACAAATCCAACAGAGCTGGTTTTATCAGCTCTGTGGAGATGCAAACTAATCATATCAGAGAAGTAGATCATTTATAAGACAGCTTAACTGTGATTATCCGTACAAGGTTTGGATGAAAGGCTTCCTTTTAAAGGAAATAACTAGGTGGAATGTGCTCTCTCACAAGACTACAAAACTGGAATAGGGTGTTCTTCCTAAAAAATCCAAAGAACGCCTGAATAATTGACTTCAAAGTTGATCGATCACAGGAACTTGCACTGAAAACACACAAGAAGAGCACACAGTTTATGCACTAACTTGCCGTTTTCACAGCAATTCTTTGTCTAAGAAATAGTAAATTGTGAAAACAGTCCTAGGAGATAACCAAGAAATATGGTTTCTGTTTTCTATCCACTTTATTCAGCTCCTTCCTCTCTCAAAATTACAAAGGGTCATGTATAAGAAAGGGCATTTTCACAATTTGGAAAAAATGAGTCAAATGATATTCCAAAAAAGGTCCGAAAGCACTGGCCATTAATTTAAGATTATATGTGTGAAATATGCACTGTAATCAATGCTAACTACTTTAAATAGACTAATTGGTCTTTAGCATAGGAAAAAAAAATCCCAACAGGCCAATTTTTTTTTAATGGGAGCTGATTAACAATAGGGGGTTTTTGATCTTATCAGTAAATGAAGATTTACTAGTAGGAATTTCCTTCCTTTCAGGAGAAATTAAGCTCAGAGGCCCCATCACAGACTGGTGTTCCACTGGAGCTGGGTCTCCAGGATGCACAGATGTTTGCTGGCATTCCAGACTGAGAAGAACAAGAGAATGATCAGAGTTGGGGGAGCAGATGATGTTGCAAGGAGGTTTGTGTGAAAGGGGCAGGATTGCAGCCAAATATCAGATTCTGTGTCTCTGTGCCAGGTCCAGGGCAAGACGCAACAAGCAATAGGTAAGAGCATAGGTTTCTGAGCAGACTGATTTCAGGAAGGTAACTGGCAAGCTAAACTGGCAAGTAGGAAGCCGTGGAAAGGCCAGAGATATTAATGGAAAGAAATATGATGGCATTGATACTGACAAAGAGAAGTCACATCCAGTGTCATTTCTGAACTACATTAGACAGATCTGGTGAGGCAGTGGATTAGGTAGAAGATAGGGACCAAAATTGGAGGATTTTGAAGAAATATTTTTGCTTGGGAGCGATCAATCAAGGGGAAAAGGAAGTCATTGTGGGTAGAGAGGAAATAATGAATTCGGATTTGAATCTTATTGAGTACAAAAGGGAACAAAGTAGTTATCCAAGCTACAATGTGGATGATCCTCAAAGACATGATGCTAAATTAAAGAAGCCAGATATGAAAGACCACATATCGCATGATTCCATTTATATGAAATGTCCAAAATAGGCAAATCTATAGAAACAGAAAGTAGATCAGGGGCTGGGGGAATTGAGAAGTGACTGGTAATGGAAACTTTTCTTTTTGGAGTGACAAAAATGTAAAATTCATTGTGGTGATAATTGTATTACTCCATGAATGTACTGAAATATCATCGGATTATATACCCTAAAATTGGTGAATTGTAAGGCATGTGAATTTATCTCAATGAAGTCTGTTCTATGTTAAAAAAAAAAAAGAGTGCTAGTGCATACAGTTTCAGTCTAGAAAGATGAAAAAGTTCCGGAAGTGGATAAAACAATATAGATGTATTTAATACCACTTAAAAATATTACAATGGTAAACATTACATTGTGTATATTTCTTTCCCACAATAAAAAAAGACAGTGAACAATCTATGACCATGCCACCTTGAATGCACCCAAACTCATCTGATCTCAGAAGCTAAGCAGAGTTGGGCCTGGTTAGTATTTGGATGGGAGACCACTTAGGAAGACCAGGTGCTATAGAGATAATAAATAAACAAACAAACAAACAAACAAATAAATAAATAAAGCGAGTGAACACCTTTGTGATTGGTGGATTATATGGGGCATGTGGGCATGGTTTTCCCTGTGTTTCGCCTACTCCAATAATGGCCTCACACTGCTTCCCAAACAGGACCTCAGTATTACAATAACAGCTACCCCATCACCCTCAGTGTCACATTTTCAGTGTGAGTGGCCTGGGTTAAAGGCGATGAACCACAGCTCTCCTCCAGGTGGTGAAATCCCCAGTCACACTGCCAACCCCAGATGCGTCCTCAAGCCCCAGAGGCCACAGGACTTAATTGAAAAGTCTCTGAACCAGGCACTCACTTAATAAGATTGGACACATTCCTTTTCTAGCACAACTTCTTATTAAATAGAGCCAGTCAAATTAAGTTCCCCTCCTCAAAAATAATTACAGCCAGCCAGAGGCAAAAGTGGGAAGTAAGTGAAGTTCATATTTGTTTGGCTTCTGTTCCTCTGTTGAAGCTTTCTTTCCTGGATCACAGCGGTCCTTAAAGTGTGGTCTCCAGACCAGCAGCAGCTGCTGCAGCACATGAGAACTTGTTAGCGATGAACATTGCAGACCCCAGTCTGTACTCTCTGAATCAGGAACTCTGGCAGTGGGCTCCAGTGGTCCGCTTTGGAACCCGCCCTCTGCTGAACACTGATGCAGAGCCAGCATGAGAACGCTGCTGTGCTTCAGCTTCCTTGAGCCCAGATGACCAGCTTTCATCATCTGATAAGCAGGTTGATCTTCAGTCATGAAAAAGGGCTGGAGGGAGCTACCAGGGACACACACCCCTGAGCTGCTAAAACTGATGTGGCATTTATTAACATTACAAAACTAATATCTGGTTGTCATTTTTTTAAATTAATAAAACATTACAGATAGTATAGAAGGTGAAAATCTTCCATAATCTCACAATCATCAATTACTGTAGAGATAACTGATGATCACTATTAACTTCTGATGGAATAGTCCTCCAGTTTTTAAATGTGTAACAATACTAAGATACATGATGATTTCCACATACTATAATTTTTTTTTGAACTGGTAACTGCTCTTTAGTGCTCATATGGTAGAAACTGAGAACTTTGGAGAGAGAACTTTTTTTCATGGAGAATTCCCAAATCACCTTTTCTTCTCATAAAATGTACTGTGAAGTATTAAACCTTTCTGGAACAAACTTTTTCAGAACGTACTCCATAACTTTTTGGGGAGAACTGAGAATTCTTGATAAAAACGTTCAAGGAATTCTCTGACGCTTTTCAATAAGACTAAGCTCTTTTTGGGGAATCAAGCTCCCTCCCTGACCACCCAACCTCTCAGCTTACCAAAGGTCAGAAGTCCAGTGAGCTTTAGCCTGAAATTCTTTTTCCTTGTGTCAGATCTAATGATGATCATCTATTTGCTTCCCAGAACATCCTGACCAAGAGTGAATCTTGAAAAAAGTTTTGCCATGTGTTCATAAATTTTCTGAAGTTTCATATACATGCATCAGTTTCTACTAACTATAGACAACACAAGCAGCCTATCAGATATTTACTAGACTTTTTTTTCAGTGCCCAAATACAGGAGGAAAAAGATTCAACCTTACATAAAAATACAGTGTGTTGCTCATCTTTCAAAAACCTCTCTGGGCAGAGAGGATGCAGTAATTGCTATATTTATGGAAGAGCAGGGACCCACAATTATCCTCTCTTAAATTCTTACAATGACAGAATAAAATGCTACTATTTCCATTTTATCAGTGAGGAGACTCAAGTTCAGAGAGGCTAAATGTCATGCCCTATGTCCCTTAGCAGGAAAGAGAGGCAGGTCTGGGAATGTAAAGTCAGCCGTACCTGATTCCATTAGAAAGTATGGAGTCATCTGAAGTTGAATAAAGTAACCCACTTTTTTCATGGTTTAGAATAGTAGAAAATTTAAATGGTTCCCTGTGAGATTTTTGCTGTGAAATTTATATATATATAAAATGTTCTTGACATTAACAATGAATGATAAAACCCCAGAATATACATTTACACGTACCTTATATTTGAAATTGCCTTTTAACTTAGAAAATACATTTAAAACTTCAAAAGTAAATATTCCAAAATGCTAAAGGGTCATCTTGGAGTCATGTGGCTGTAGTTGATTCTTTCCCTTCTATTTGCTGAGCCATCAGAGGATGGGGGTGCAGACACCAGCCTGGATAAGAACAATTCAGGCTTCACCCGCTACTAGCTGACATGCAACCTTGGGAAGTTTCTGAGCCTCATGTTCCTCATCTGTAAAATGGGTTGGCATGAGCTATAATGGGTCAATACTTTTAAAGTGCTTAGGATAGTGTCTGGCACTGTTCCAAATTTTCTTTAATGAATATAATTTTAATAACAGAAAAGTTGCTTTTAAAAGTGGTTATACCTTTATTATTTCATATTTTTCTTACTTGAATATCTTAGAATAAATAAATGACTATAATTGAACAAATACACATTTTAAATGATTACTGCGGGACTTTAAAGTGAGCATCTAACTTGACAATTTGTAGCAAAGTCTTAAGATATACACTCTCTGATTAATCCTAGCATACTGGCTCCTTATGTTACCATCTCTCTTCCTCAAATCTCAGTAAAATGATGATGAAGGAATAAGAGGGAATTCACTCACAAGGACAAGAAAAACGGGAAAGTAAACATTGTGGGACTAGGCATTTCAAGGTGCAGCCAGGAAGAGTAACAGGCTCAGAAGGAAGCCATCAAATAGGGATGTGTAATGGACCTCAGCAAGGGAGCACCTTTGCAGAGCAAAAGCCAGGCAAGGCTCAGGGATGCAATCAAAGGGACAGTGTTGCCACCTATATACCAAGTGGCTGGACCCTCAGTCCCTTCCATACCCTGCATCACCAGACATTAAACCTGAGAGGATGTTGTTGCTGGAATACAGGTGACCAAATCTGGCCATCCTCTCTGTCTGCCTTCCCTGCCACAGGCAGGGGACGGGAGGCTCCTTCTCCAGGAAAACCAAGGGGTCCTAGAGGAAAGATACCCCAATGTGGATGGAGAGAAAGTGAAGCCAAACACTAGTTTCCTGGAGGTTAGGGAAACCAGATGTGTGGGTAGTTGAGATTCACAAGCAGCTTCCCATTAAGCTTTTGAGCTGTAAACTATGGCAATTGGTGGGACCTTCTCAGAGATTCTTGACAATTGCTGTAGCTTCTATGCCAGCTTTCGTGCTTTGGACCAAGGCATTTAGTGTCAGCTTCTCTGACCTTTTAGGCAGCATCCCTGACCCCTACCCTCACCACCCCCTCCAGCTCTTCTGTCCCCCACCTAAGCCCCTGATTCCATATTCAGCATTCTATATCTGAAACATGCAGAGTGGCTTCTGTTTTCCTGACCAGATCGACTGATACAGCCTGTGCCAGAGGTCTTCCACCTCTATCTTTTGTCCTCCTCCAGCCTGCTCTGGGCACTGAAATTATAGACAGGTTTGTGTCAAATTCATTCAGTGAACAGCACCAACAGGGATGGATGATGAAAAGAGAGAAAAGTCAGAGTATATATTCCTCTCTATCATTTATTGATTGTGTCCTTCTACTAAAGTCTATAGCTCCCATCAGCAGTCCCTTTGCACAGAGTTCCAAACACAACTTCCTCCCTCCCTTGGGTCTTAGGTAGTAAATCTCTCTGTTATTGCTACCCATAGCATACTAGTCTATTTTTTGCTATTGCCCCTAAACCCGCCAGGCCTTGACTGAAACACTGCTCCTCATCCCTCACCAAGCCCCTGACAGGCTCCCAGGATGGCAAAAAGGGTTTTAGGTGCCTCTGTGTTCAATATCAACAGTGAATATTGAGGAACATTTCCAATGTGAAGGAAAGACACACACACACACACACACACACACACACGCATGCACGCACACGCATGCACACGCACACACAGAATTAAGAAAAAAAGTATATAGAGAAAAAAAGACTTCATCATCAACAACCAAAACACTAAAAGAATCTCAGAATGTTAAGAGAAGATATTGCATGAAACATGGACAGGACATAAAAACAGAAAAAGGGAGAAAGGGGAGGGGAAATGAAATGGGAAAAGGGGGAAGAGGAGGCGAAGTTGTTATAATCAAAGAGCAAGAAAGACCTTGGAAATTTGAAATATAATAACCAAAGTTTTAGAAACAGAATAAAAGAGTTGTCATATAAAGTCAGGGAAATTTCCCAGGAAGTAGAATAAAAGAGAATGAGATGGAAAACAAAAGAGAAAGAATAAAAAATATAGAAGTTTGTTCCAACTTATAGACAGTTCAGAAAAAAAATAAACAAAAAAATGGAAGGACTGGAATTATCAAATTAATAACACACAAAAATGTCCCTAAACTGAAGGACAACTGTTTCTACATGGAAAGGGCCCACCAAGAACAGGACATTGAATGAAAAAAAATGCACAAGGCACATTATCATGAACTTCAGAACACCAGTGATAAATCCTAAAATCTTCCAGAAAGAACAAGCAAGTTGCATAACAAAGGATTAGGAATCAAAATGTATCAGACTTCTCAATAAGGTCTCTAGAAATTGGAAGATAATGAGGCAATATCTTCAAAATTGTGAAAGTAAATAATTCTTAACCTAGAATTCAACACCCAACCAAACCATCAATCAAATACAAAACTGGAAGAATGACATTTTCACACATGGAAGGCTTCCAATTGCATATCTTCTATGTACTCTTCAGAAATGTCAGGAGTATGTGCTCCAGCATAAGAAAAAAGTACACTAAGATGGCGGAAGACACAAGACTCAGGAAACAAAGGGTGCCATACAAGAGAGCAGTGGGAAAAAAGTCCCTGGATGACTCAATGTAAGAGGACCAGAGGACAATCAGTTCAGCTAGAGCAGCATAGAGAGCTCTGGGTGGATGGTGTGATTGAATTGAATATGTGGACCATGTTACCGATAAGCTTTGGTAGATTTGGTGGAGGCTGTAATAGGCAAAATAATGGTCCTCCAAAGATGCCGATATCCTTACTCCCAAACTTGTGAATATGTCAGGTTATGTTGGAAAAGAGGACTTAAGGTTGCAGATAGAATTAAGGTTGCTAATCAGCCAAATTTAGGATGGGGAGATTATCCTGCATTATCCAAGTGGGCCTATAATCACAAAGGTTCTTAAATATAAAACAAGGAGACAGAAAAAGCATCAGTGTTACAGTGATATAGCATGAGAAAAGCGTGACCTAGCTTGGAAGATGAAAAGGGCCAAGAGCCAAGGAATACAGACAACTTCTCAAAGCTGTAAATAGCAAGAGAATGGAATCTCCCTTAGAGCTTCCAGAAGGAAAGCAGCCCTTCCAACATCTTGAATTTAGTCCAGAGGGACCCACTTTGGACTTCTGGCCTTATATCAGCAATAGCAGAAACACATATAGAGGATTTGAATGTGCACCTAAAAACTGAACAAGTAAGAAGCTCAAGGCAGTTAGCATTATGAAAAACAATAAGTTGTAAAAAAATGAAATAATCTATAATATAACCTATGTGATTCATCAAAAATAATATTTATTTTATAAATATTATAAAGCATGGTAGAGTGAGAGATGTACCCAGACCTCTCCTCTTGAAACAACAATAAGCTGAACATCTAAAATGCAACAAAAAATACCCAAACTGCACACCATCACATCTGAGCATGGAATCTGCACATAGGAGTTACCACAAGTCAGAACCCCAGGTGTTGGGCAGTGGACTGAGAGAAATAAAGAAGCTGCCTCTAGCAGTCACCAAAGCTCCCAGTAGGAGGAGGGGGAAGGTGAAGGTGTGGGAAATTCCCTGAACAGCCCTGCCTGGGACTGCTGTGAGCCCCCAACGTTGGGCAGAAGAGCCCAGTCATCAGGGCAGAAGACAGAGAAGCAGGATGAGACCACAGAGAAACAACAGTTGATTTTTACCAGTTGTGGTTGCAAAACTGAAGCTGAGCTGCAGCCCCCAAATCCCAACCCAGAGGGCTCCTCCCCCTTACCTTCTGAGACCGATCACCGCAGAGCCCCAGGGGAATCTGAGCAAATACTACCGAAACTGTTGCTAACACTGACAGGGACTGAAACCGAGGGTAGTGAGCGTGATTGAATATCTATTAGAAAATAAAAAGAAATTATTAAGATTTTATATAAAGCAAGGATCCAAAAGGCTTCGACGCCACCTACTGGAAACCAAAAGAAAAGCTTTTTCTTTGCCCTAAGGATAGGGCATTATAGCTTAAATAATAAGAGAATCATTATAACAAGATAGTAATGAATGTTCAGCATACATAGGAACAAACTGAGATAACAGTGACTAAAAGTGGGGGGATTCAAGATCCAAATTCGCAAAGGAGAAAGGAGGTAAGGCACACACAGAAGAAAATGGTTGACTGTATATACATAACTATCATTTTCATATTTGTAATGGTAACCACAAACCAAAGATTCAGAACCAAAGTATATAATATAAAACAAAAAGAACCAGAGGGAAAACCCATAAAACTCAACCAAAATTAAAAAAAAAAAAAAACAGAAACACAATGACATGGAAGCAATGGAAACACCGAGCTACCAGAAAGCAAAAGATAAAATGGCTATAAGAAGACTTCATATTTCAATAATCACCCTGAATGTAAATGAACTGAACTCACCAGTAAAAAAGGACAGAGTTGCAGATTCCATCAAAAAACAAAACCCAACCATATGCTGCCTCCAGGAGACACATCTCAACTCCAAGGACAAATATAGACTCAAAGTGAAAGGGTGGAAAATGATATTTCAAGCAAATGGCATTCAGAGAAAAGTGGCAGTAGTACTAATATCAGATGAAATAGACTTCAAAATAATAGATGTAAAGAAAGATATTGAGTGACACTTCATAATCATAAAGAGAATCATACACCAAGAAGATATAGCACTTATTAATATCTATGATCCCAATCTGGGAGGCCTGAAATATGTAAAGCAATTACTAAAGGGATAAACAGACCAAAACACTATTGTAGTAGGGGACCTATATAAACCCATTGTTATATATGGACAGATCATCCAAACAGAAAATTGATAAGAAAATAACATCCTTAAATGACACATTAGTCCTCCTCTGGACATAATTGACATTTATACAGCCTTTCATCCCAAAACAGCTGCTTATACATTCTTCTCTGGTGCACATGGAACATTCTCAAGAATTGACCACATACTTGGACACAGAGGGAGCCTCAACAAATAAAAGAGAGTTGAAATCATACCAACCATATTCTCTGATCATAATGCTTTGAAATTAAGGATCAACTGTAAAAAGAAAGCGGGAAGAACCACAAATACATGGAGATTAAACAACATGCTACTGAAGAATAACTGGGTCAGAGAAGAAGTAAAAAGAGATCATGAGATACATAGAAATGAATAACAATGATAGTACAACATTTCAAAACTTTTGGGACACAGCAAAAGCGGTCATAAGAAGAAAGTTCGTATCATTACAGGCCTATATCAAAAAACAAGAATGAACCCAAATAAACAACCTAACAGTTCATCTTTAAAAACTAGAAAAGGAAGAACAAATGAAGCCTAAAATCAGCAGAAGGAAAGAAATAATCAAAATTAGAGCATAAATAAATAAAATTGAAAACAACAACAACAAAACAATAGAAAGTATAAATGTAACAAAGAACTGGTTCTTTGAGAAGGTTTATAAAATTGACAAGCCCTTGGCTATAGACTCACTAAAGAAAAAAGAGAAAGGACACAAATATAACAAAATCAGGAATGAAAGGGGGAAATTATGACTGATACCACAGAAATACACAGGATCATACAAGAAAACTATGAAAAAGTATATAACACCAAATTTAATAACCTAGAAGAAATGGACCAGTACTTAGAAAAATACAACTGTCCTAGACTGAATCAAGAACTGACTAGACCTAAATAGACCCATCAGCAGTATGGAAATCGAAACAATCATCAAAAAACTACCAAAAAGTAAAAGTCCATGGCCAGGTAGTTTCACCAATGAATTCTACCAAACATTCAAAGAATATTTAATACCTATTCTCCTCAAACCCTTCCAAAAAATCAAAAAATATACACCACGATCAAGTGGGCTTCATCCAAGAAGCACAGGGATGGTTCAACATATGCAAATCAATTAATGTGCTACAACACATAAACAAATTGAAAAATAAGAATCATGATCATATGAATAGATGCAGGAAAAGCCTTCGACAAGATACAGTATCCATTTATGCTCAAAATACTTAACAAAATCGATATAGAAGGAAAGTACTTTAACATAATAAAAGCCATATATGACAAACCCTCAACCAACATTATACTTAATAGTGAAAAACTAAAAACCTTCCCTCTAAGATCAGGAATAAGGCAAGGCTGTCTACTATCGCCACTGTTTTTCAATATAACATTGGAGGTCCTAGCGAGTACAGTCAGACAAGAAAAAGATATAAAAGGCATCCAAATAGAAAACAAAGAAGTTAAACTGTCATTATTTGTGGATGACTTGATTCTCTATATAGAAAATCCTAAGATTTCACAAGAACACTACTAGAAACAATAAGCAAATACAGTAAAGTCTCTGGATACAAATTCAATGTTCAAAAACCCATAGCGTTCCTATACTCGAATAACAAAGTGTCATAAAAAGAAGCGGAAAAAAATAATTTTGCAATTGCAACAAAAGAATAAAATACCTAGGAATAAATTTAATGAAAAAAGTCAAGGACCTATATAATGAAAACTATAGAACCATATTAAAAGAAATCAAAGAAAATATAAAGAAATGGAAAGATATTTTGTGTTCTTGGAAGAACGAACATAGTTAAAATGGCCAAATTACCTAATGCATTATATAGATTTAATGCAATCCCCATCAAAATCTCATTGGCATTGTTTAAAGAAATAGAACAAAAAAACATCAGTTTTGTATGGAAGCACAAAAGAACCTGAACTGCCAAAGTCATCCTAAGAAAAAAGAACAAGGATGGAAGCATCACCCTGCCCAACTTCAAATTATATCACAAAGCGACAGTAATCAAAATGGCACGGTATTGGCAGCAAAACAGACACATGGATCAGTGGAACAGAATCAAGAGTCCAGAATCCAGAAGTAAACCCTTATTTATACAGGCAAACAATTTTCAACCTAAAAGAGCCAGAAACATAACAGTGGAGAAAGGAAAGACTCTTCAATAAATGGTGATGGGAAAACTGGAAGGCCACCTGCAAAAGAATGAAACTAGACTGTTGTCTGTCACCACAC